>VOPJ01012965.1:0-42573 GCA_014673585.1 Semibalanus balanoides | reverse complement strand
GCGCTTCATATTCAGCCGGAGCTCGCCTCACATTCAGCGATGGGCGCCTTCGGCGCCCTTTACTGAATGTGAGGCGCATTTCATGAACCGCCTTCGGTGCATGATGGCGCTTTTGGCGCCCAAGGGGGGGGGGGCATGGTGTGCGGTGACCCCCCTTGTCTCCAATATATCTTCGGTTTTGAATTTGCTTGACAATTTTGAATTGTATATTTTTAAATCTTAGAAATCACAAAGACCAAGTTTTCAAAGATATTACAAAACGGATAATATATTGGACAATAAAGTATGGACGATGTCCAAATCGATTTTCAAAACAATATTATCTATATTTGACTGACTCCCAACAGCCGGTGCCGGAAAACCGAAATACGTCAGAAAATTTATATTTTTACAATAATATAATGTAAATATAATTTACAAAAATTTAAAAAACACTTATTCCTTCGCCCTTCAGAAATGAAGACAATACTTGTCTATCATCTGGTAGCACCACAAAGGCAAGCGATCCCAGCGCAGCTGTTTCTAAATACAACAGTATTTTCTCGAAACAATGAGTTTGTTTGTCAAGTATTGTTTGTTTGTTTGTGAAGTTCCTAGATGTTGGATAGCTTGGTTTGATTTTGAACCTACTATTATTTAATCATCAAGAGTCTCTAGCCTGTAACTGTTACAAATGCAAGCGATGAAATCAAGGCTTATGTTGATATTACTTTATGAATCACCATTGTTTAGCTTTGGGTTGAATGAAGCCAGTCACTGTTCACATGTCACATGATGCGTTCACATGATGTGAACGTTCGTTCATTTGGAACATTTCGGCTAAATATGACATTAATTTTGTGCCTTGTCAAGAGTTGATGGTACTTGTAAATTTACTGTTGTGTGGGTATTATTTGCCTGGATCTTCAATTTCATGCACAAATAATCCACTCAAAGTTTTTTAGTTAACTGATTCTGCATATGATACTTGTGGGCAAATAAACTTATGATATAGTTATTTATATATGGCAGGGTTAAGTTAGATTATGGCTCAATGTTAGGTTAGGGTATGGCTCAATGTTATTTAGGTTATACCAGGTCAGTTGACCCACACATGGATATAGACTTTGAAATCACACACTAAAATAAATTTGTGAGAGTGCAAAATTATGCATGGAATGTTAGGCTCCTGGTAAACAATATCATATTTTTATGTTGTCTGTATTGCTGAATGTTGTTGAACTCACTGACAAATTTTGCATCCATTTTACCAATCCCTATCCAAACTGGCTAGGTCAGATATGGGCTCGGATCTCAGTCACTTTGAGTTTGGAATAAGGATTCTGACAATGATAATGCCAATACAGCACTAACATGTGTTGAAAATTCCTGTATCTGGATCCCTCCTTATTATCTGTGCCTCTTTTGTTTGTTTGGCAATCAAAAATGTTGGAAAATACTTAATAGCATAGGATCCACTTTGGATCCCTGCACCCCAGATTCAGGATTCCCAAGGATCTTGAGCTATTTTCAGTGTCCTGATACTAAGATAGGTCAAAAAAACTTCACATGGAAAAAGTAAGCATGGAATAATAGTTTGCAATGTGCAAAAGTGCTATAGCATATCACCCATTGCCACAGTGCTCATTCAAAGGCTCAAGTGCCTGGGGGCATGGCCTACATCTGCTTTAGGTATTGACTACATTTTGCTCTTAGTTAAGTTATATAATTTTTTACTATGATGTTTTGCATGCAATTTCACTTCACTTGTACGCACCTGTATTGGCAGTTGGCTACAGAAGTGCCATAAGCCTTAAGCTAGATGAATAACTGATACTGACTTATTTTTTATATAGGTTCAAAAACAGGTAGATATATTACTTTGCATAGGAGTGATTATAACATGTGTGATTTACTGTGATTCTATCTGCTATCATGTGACTGTTGGTAATGTTGTCACATCCAAACAGATAGTGAGCTTCACCAGCTAGGTACTAAATTTACTGCAAGTGCATCAAAGGTCTGAATAACTTTGAGAATGGACTCCAATTCAGATGAAGAAATGGTTCAACAAGATTGGGTAAGTTTACTTTGCAAAGAACTGGTGAAAGTGGGAATTATGAAGTTGGCTATTATCATTTAATACTGGATAAAGTATTGCTGCATTAACCTCATTTAGCATTGGATATTCTTAGTTTAATCTTCTGTTATGACAAAATACTCACAGCTTGGGCCTTGTCATTTATTGAAACACAGTTTTTCATGTCAAGTGACTGGGCTATACCAGGTACCATCATACAGGATTTGTATTGTGAGTATTGCATAGTTGTTTGCCATTCTTATTCAAGGTTATAATTGCATTGCAGTGATTCAAGAACTAGGTTTAAAACATTATTTAATTCTGCTAAAGGAACTAACTATGTAGTACAGCTGTTAGTTTGAAGTTAGAATGCATAATTGTTGTTGTCTTCTGCTCCTGCTTCTTCTGATTACCTACTTCAGACTTGATGTGTTTTCTTTTTTCAGATGGGCTCAATGTGGAGTACCCTCCCCCATGAAGTGTTGGCACAGGTCAGTGTAAATTATACACGATAGATGTTATCTCATATTAGCCGTTTTCACGATGGGCTATTTTGCGCGAAATGTTTTAGAACATGTTAAAATGCTTTAAAATGTTTTAGTAGTAGCCGCTTTCACGATGGACTAATTGGCGAAAAAATGTTTTAACCCTCACCCTACGTCCCATACGGCGAGGGTAAAAAACATTTCTCGCAAATTTACCCATCGTGAAGACGGCTTACCACTGAAACATTTTTAAAACATTTTAAAATGTTTTAAAAAATTTCGCGCAAAATAAGCCATCGTGAACAACGGGCTATTACTGTATATACCGAACAACACATATATCAGGTTGTAAAGTTTGAACAATGACGGATATAGGCTCTTTGTCTTTGACGCCCCTGTTTAGCTCAATGTGGAGAGCGCGTCTTCTGACCTATCCGGTATGCAGCCTGGGTTCGAGTCGCTTCGGCGCTCGCTATTGCTCCTGACTGGGATGGCCTGCGGCCGGTGGCAGCGGTCGCACTCAAGGCCAGGTGACGTCAGAGAGCGTGGCGGACCGTGTCCATGTTTGTCGGGCACGTAAAACTTTCGTCTCTAAATTCTGCCGGCCAACAGGAATTGCGCGAACGGGTGGCGAGGTCAGGACCAGCGCAACAAGCTCTGCTTAGCGCGGGTCCTGACCTCGGAAAGCCATCTATACAAATCATTCGGACTAAATTTATAAAAAGCGGCTCGTGTCGTGTTTACAGGAGTTTTCTCATGGTGTTATTTTTTATTGTAGTTTCATATTTTTGCTATTAGTGGCCAGATATAGACATATAAATAATTAATATCTCCTCTGTATTCCAAATAAAATGGTCTAAAACATGCCTTCTTTATTGATGATCAGTTTTGAAATTGTAACATTGTGTAACCTGACTTTGACATTATATGGGGTCAGGTTGTAAAAATGGCTGATATTTACAAATTTATGTGTAAAATAACCCATAAAACATCTGTTGCCTGACATTTGTCTATATTTTGCGCATAGTGACCTTTTGTGTCCTGACCTTGACTTTGACCTTAGCTTACAATTTCAGTTTTGCTTATGTGGGAGATCCATTATACCTTTGAGAGCACTATGTGCTAATAGTCGGGCTTTGTATAGAAAGTATGACCCCCAAAACTCACATACCTATTATTTTACGTTTGACCTGACCGTGAACTGACATCCCAATACACATTTTGATGTCGGGCCGACGTCGAAAGATGTCGGCATCTTGTCATCTCGGCAGGCCAGTGTTGGATTTTTGCCCGTTTGTTGGATTTTTTAATCCAAAAAAGTTATGCTACAAGAAATAAGTATGCTACAGAAAAAAATGTACACTATACACTATATAAACATTAATATCTGGTGTCTGAGGAGCCAATGATGGTCATTTGTGTACTATTTTTGCAAATGTACTACAGCTACGCCAAAAAATATATGCTACAATCCAAAAGCCCAAAACAAAAATCAAACACTGCGGCAGGCAGTCTGTCCAATGTCGGCCCGACGTCGGCTGCCGACGTCCAGCCGAGGTCCAGCCGAGGTCCAACTGAGGTCCAGCTGAGGTCCAGCTGAGGTCCAGCTGAGGTCCAGCCGAGGTCCAGCCGAGGTCCAGCCGAGGGTCCAACCGAGGTCCGCCGAGTCCAGCCGAGTCCAGCCCGAGGTCCAGCCGAGTTCCAGCCCGAGGTCCAGCGAGGTCCAGCCGAGGTCAACGCCGAGGTCCAGCGAGGTCCACCGAGGTCCACGAGGTCCAGCCGAGGTCCAGCCGAGGTCCAGCCGAGGTCCAGCCGAGGTCCAGCCGAGGTTCCAGCCGAGGTCCAGCCGAGGTCCACTGTGGTCCAGCCGAGGTCCAGCCGACTCGGGCCGGCGCCGACGTCGGCCTGACGTCAGTAATGTTTAATTGGGACGTGACCTTATTTGAATATTAAAAACGCGCAAGCCTTACATAGATTGCGTCTTCCATTGTCTGACGCTCTAAACCAGCACCATTGCTCTGTGTCGAGCTTCAAATCCGCGTCTCACCGGCTTTTTGTGCCTAGATTGGTGCTTATGCTCAATGCGTCGCCGGAAATTTCAGTGTGTGTGGTTGTTGTGTGTGTTGTGTGTGGTGTGGTGTGTGTGGTGTGTGTGTGTGGTGGTGTGCGTGCGTGCGTGCGTGCGTGCGTGCGTGCGTGCGTGCGTGCGTGCGTGCGTGCGTGCGTGCGTGCGTGCGTGTGTACCTTGGCTGAAATGTCTAAAAAATCAACCCGTTTTTGTATGTGTGCATTTAAGCCTTTGCAGCATTTGAATGTTAATTTTTATGCTATAGTAGGTACTTGCTTATTTACGGATTTGCCTGATAAAACCTCAGAAATATACGCGGATGGGCCTTGTGCAGAGGATAATAACCTAAAAATGGTTATTGCATGCAATTAAGCGTTACGACGAAACCGAAAGACGATGACGATGGCTTTCATTATGACGATGGCCACTCGATGTGAAGCCGCCACAAAGCGGCGTGAAAATTTTTTTTTAGGCTGTGGAAAACGAAATTTCGATATTAAAACCAAACCGAGAGTGAAGCCAAGCCTTAGGTAACCCCTTTTCCTGGTTACGCATCTTGGCATGATAACAACATGAAATGAATGTAGTTTTCATAATAAATTAAGCCCGGATGATAAAATAGATGACCTGGTGACAGTCAGCGCTCAATTAGTTACATGATATATTAACTATCATATGTACCGAACTGTAACAAACAACTGGTTATAGTGCAAAATGGTTTCAAAGCAGCAAGAGGCAAAATGATTTTTTTCGTCCATAAATGGTCCCTTTGGATCTGGAGGATCCAGGGGGAGATGGCTTGGGGAGATGGTCTGGTCCCCAGCCCCACTAATAGCTCTTCGGTCCAGCAAGTTGGGCACCGCTGGAGCAGCTTCGGACTTCCGGGTGCCGATGTCCGCGTTTTTGCGTTCGCGTCGCCTTTTCGGGATCGGCGGAATAGCTAATCATGTAGCCCGCTTGAAAGTTAAAATTGTATTAAGGGAGTGGTCCCTGGGTCCAGTAACTGCAGAGCAAAGAGAGCCTCTGCATGAGCCAAAGGAATTCATTTCCCAATTTCCCAAATTTGTATAAGCAATTGCGAAACTTAAGTCATGCCGCGAAGCGGCGCAATTTGTTTTTGTTTTCTGTGGATAGCTGGGTTTTTACTGCTGCAAAGACAATCCTTACGACTTGAGCGTTTTAGGAGGCCATGGCCTCGGTGCCCCCCCCCGGGATGCGCTAGTGATTTTGAATAGTTATTCTAAAGCATTCAGTCAAAGCAAATACTTGTTCATTCATTTGGTGGCGTTTCCCCCCCCCTCCTCCCCAGCCAATGGGGTCTTTAACCCGCTTAACGACCAAGTGATGTTATCATTTTATTGGAGTCAGCGGCGGGTACTTGTAACACAATCTCACATGACACTTGTGCATTGGGAATCCACACAAAGGAGTTTGCTGAGTGACTGATACAGGCTTCAGAAATGTCACTTATTCAATGCCTCTGATTGAATATCTATCTCAAAGCTCGGTGGTAACTTGACGCATGTGTGTTAGTGTATAGTGACTGATCGTCAGATATTCTCCTCGCCCTAAAACCCCAATCATCATCATCATCATCAGATATTCTCCTACATGGACGTGGGTTCGATCGGCTGCTGCGCCCGGGTTGCCTGCGGTTGGGCCGGCGCGCCCAGGGACAATCTTGCCTTCTGGAAGCACGATGTTCACAAGGATTTCGGCCTGACACCAGCTCCCTGCCGCTTCAAGGCTACCAAGCCAGTAGTGGTGACGGTGGACACAGCGGTTAGAATGAATCTGTTCTCGGAATGTAAGGTGATCATAACACAGTAATTGGGAGTGGAGTGGGAATGTCATGCTGTTTTTTGGCAGAGCCGGCCGCTGGTGTCCCGTCTGGCCGCTAGACGGCGCTGTGTCGTGGTCATAGGCTGCTGGTTAGCTCCCCGTCTGGCCGCCAGGTGGCAGTGTGTCGTGGCGCGGCGAGTACCAGCGGATCGTGGAGACGACGCCGTGCTACCTGACGGACGAGCTGCGCGACCACGACCACCAAGTGCTGCACGTCTCCTTCTCACGCAACGGACGACACTTCGCCACCTGCTCAAAGGACGGCTTCGTGCTGGTACGTGTCCTCTGATTGGCTGAACGGTGGCACAGGGACGGAGTCGTGCTGGGGCACGTGTCCTCTGATTGGCTGAGCGGTGGCACAGGGACGGAGTCGTGCTGATACGTGTCCTCTGACTGGCTGAGCGGTCACGCGGTGGCGCGGGGACGGCATGGTGTAGCGCGTATCCGTTGGTGTTGTGGTTTGTATCCAGTCGTGTTAGGTGCCCGGTTTGGACGGACGTGCGTTCTTGGGAATGTGATACCTATGACTGAGCCTGAGTCTGAGGCTATGTCCGCCTGTCTGCTGGCATGCTGACCTTCCGTGCTGCTGACCTTCCCTGCTGACCTTCCCTGCTGACCTTCCCTGCTGACACAGCTGTCCCCTGTCTGCCAGCTGTGGGACGCCGACCACCCGGTACGGATCCGCCACCGCCGCGACATGCGCATCTTCTCCTGGAAGTACACGCAGTTCTCAGAGTTCAACGCTGATGACACGCTGCTGCTGGTGTCGGGGGTGCACTTCGGCGACCACAGCGTCACCGGCGAGATCGCCGTCTTCAGCGTGGACGGTGGGTCCGCCATGCTCCAGCCTCCGGCTGCATGGACTGTGGATCCACCCTCCCTGGCTGAAGTTGGGCTGTGTTGGTGCATTGCTCACTGAATTAATTGCTTATGGTATGTCGTATGACTAAGAATGTAATGAATGGTTATAAACAAAGGCTTACATTGTCTACAAGCACTATTCTCAGACAGATGCATGGATGCTCACTTGCAGGCGTTCTGCCGTGTTTTGTAGGTGATTTATTTGTATCAGCTCTCAGGAGACGGGTAGCCGATTGTCATGCTTCGTAGCTTAATGAGCCGGTGTGCTCCGTCACAGACGAGTTCGAGCTGCAGTGTCGGATACAGAACAAGCCGTACGACATCTTCGGCACCTGGTTCAACAAGGAGTACGTCATCTCCGGGGAGCTACGCTGGCTCAGCCGGGCCAGAGCCGTCTCAGAGTCAAAACTGTGGCTGAACAAGGTAACAGCTCTGCTGAGAGACGGTCACCAAACCGGTAAACTGCCGAGCCATGGTAACTAAACCGGTAAACTGCCGAGCCATGGTAACTTAAAGGGACACTGCCACCTTAACATTATATTTTAGTTGAGATAGCCATTTTGGCTGCTTGGCATTGCAATTATGTATGGTATAAGTTAAAACAACCACTGAGGTCGAATCACAGAGAAATTCGAGTTTGATTTGACATCTGTAACATCCCCAGTCCCCGATGTATTTGAATGGGGACCGTGAGCCGATGTCGTCTCTATTTACTAAATGTGTATTACAGTCGACTTGTTTTACCTTTGGCCATACATTAGCCATACACTAGTCATACTTATGGCATCGTGAAGTTTTTTTCCCAAAACTTCCTTCATATGACGTCATCAGCCCACATATTCAAACGCATTTTTCATGAAATTGAGCAATGTTTGTGAGAAACAAATGTCATAATCGTGTTCAGCAGCAATTACTTCATATTTTGCACCACAAACGGCGTACATTTGATAAATTTTTGGAAGTGGCAGTGTCCCTTTAACCGGTAAACTGTCGAGCCACGGTAACGAAACCGGTTAACTGTCGAGCCATGGTAACTAAACCGCTAAACTGCCGGGCCACGGTAACGAAACCGGTAAGCTGCCGGGCCACGGTAACGAAACCGGTAAATTGTCGAGCCACGGTAATTTATTTCGCATTTAACTTTCAGTGTCATAAACGAAGACAGGAGTGTTGGGCGTTGGCGATCAACAAGTTATAATGGATCTTTTGTCAGTACTGTCAGATCGCACGACAACACGAAATCAATACACTGCCATTCATTCAATATGCAATGTCATTCAATATGCCACTGCATATGCCACTTGATTCGTCGTCAGATCCACTGCGATTAGATAGAACTCACGGAAAGGTGTATGGTTTTATTAGGTATGGGGTGGAATAGGAATTGCACAGTCGTGTAGCCCAGCATGTATTAGACGTTATGTTTGAGAGACATCTATGGGCGGGAATAGGAACTGCTGGGTTGTGCGGCACAGCATGTATTAGGCGTTATGTTGGAGAGACATCTATGGGCGGGAATAGGAACTGCATAGTTATACGGCACAGCATGTATTAGGCGTTATCTTGGCGAGACATCTATGGGCGGGAATAGGAACTGCAGAGTTATACGGCACAGCATGTATTAGGCGTCATGTTTGAGAGACATCTATGAGCTGGAATAGGAACCGCAGAGTTTTGCGGCACAGCATGTATCAGGCGTTATCTTGGAGAGACATCTATGGGCGGGAATAGGAACTGCAGAGTTATGTGGCACAGTATGTATGCATCAGGCGCACTGAACTCTATAGAGATGGAAGGCGCATTGGCCGGAATACTTGTCTAATGACGGCGGCATCAATTTGGTGATCAGCATAGAGCAGTCGCGTGCCTGTGTAAAGGAAGGTGGGCGCACCCAGGCTGACATTTTACAATGATCATTGAGAGAACTACTGGTGGTAGCGCAAAAATGAGTACACCACAATGTTCCCAAATTGAATTAAAAATAATCACAGGCAAAAATATTTTTTTCGTGCAAAAAAAAATGAAAAGTCTAGAATTCATTCTGCCAATTCAATTTTTGAAACATTGTTGGTGGTATTCAATATTACTCTACGAATAGTATTTCGCTCAATATATTGTGAAAATGTCAGCTGGGTGCCCGGCCCGCCTATCCTTTAACACAGGCCGGCCGACTGCTCTTGTGAGTACTAGTATGGCCGCCGTCATTAGACAACTCGGCCAATGGGGTCGCAGCGGCATAGCTACCCTGTGATCAGGCGTTATCTTGGAGATACATCTATGGGCGGGAATAGGAACTGCATAGTTATGCAGCACAGTATGCATCAGGCGTTATCTTGGAGACTACGGGCCGGAATAGGAACTGTAGAATTGTGCGGCGCAGCATGCAAAATAAGTTTTAAAGTGTCCAGAACGACAAATGAAGCCGCAGCGCGCCTACATTTTTTTTAAGGCAATGAAGGTTTGCCTATGGCACTATATCATGCTACTCCGACGTTACAGATCAGGGTAAACAGCTGGTGCGTATTCTTACCCCCTGCGTACCCTTACCGGCTCCTGCCCTACGTCACTTCCTATCGTGTGACTGTTCAGCCTCCCCTCCCCATTTCCAGGCGAACCAGGAGATCACATCTGAGCACATCGCCATCGTCCAGCCTATGTTCCGCTTCTTCAACGGCAGCGTCAGCTTCTGCCGGATGCTGCGGATCGCCGAGTTCTCGGTGCTGCCGTCAGTGGTGTGGGACGGAGCGGCGCCTCGCGGCCGGCCCGCCACTCAGTCCGGTAACCCCGTGTCTCGAGCCGGAGCGCCGCCACCACCGCCGGGGCAGCGCTGGGTAGGTCTCAACTGGAGGGAGGAGACGATCCCGGAGACGGCGGAGACGGCGGAGATGGCGGAGATGGCGGAGACGGTGGAGACTGAGGAGCCGAGGCGGCAGGCCGGAGACGGGGACCTGCCGACCCCCGAACCGGTGAGTCGGCTGGTGCTCAAACCACAGTCAGATTATGTGTTGGCTGTTGAATATCGCGGTCTGCGCTCATCGCAGTACCGAGTTTAATGTCAATTTAACTGACATATCGTAGCTAAGCGATGCCAAGGATACGTGCACGTGTTTGATGGGAATCGCAAAACAAAATAGGGAAATCTTGGCTCTTGGCGCTGTTTGTTCTGATTCGAAGTTAACACCAGCGCGCTCACAGGAATGCTTCACAACAATGTATCTGAAGTCGAAAGTCACCATTCGCTGCCTATTGGATCAATTGGTCTTTCGGCCCGTCCACGTGCAGTGTTTGCCAAATCCGACACTGTGTTTGTGAATTGTCAATCTATGTGTACTGCTGAGACATTCACATGTTTCTGAACGCATCTGAAGGTTTCCTGTGTGTTACAGTCACAGAAAGAGCAGAAGCAGCTGGTGAAATATTTGATATTCACAACTGGCTCAAAAACTTACACCCCACATCAAATTGGTGAGAATGCTCCCTCAGTCGATTCACTCAGCCTGTTCAGTCAACTTTTCTCCGTCATTTTGTTTTAAATTACAATTGCATGCAGATCTTAGGTAAACATATTTAATCTTTGTGTTATTTCCTGTCAGGCTTTGTTCTCAATCATCCTGCACAGCGAAATCGTTGCCTAAGCAGCGGTCACGCCTACTGCAAACAAACCTCTGGCATTGTTTGCACATTGTGCCGCAGATAACGCAGTCAGCAAGTTAATCAGTATATGGGGTATTGCGTAGTTGGCTAGGTGTTTTGCCACGTCATGTGTAACGTTGTGTCCCCCCGTGTGTCGGCTTTCCTGTTGTGTACCTGACTGACCTGTGCTGTGTCCCTGACTGACCTGCTGTGTCCCTGACTGACCTGCTGTGTCCCTGACTGACCTGATCTGTCCCTGACTGGGAAGCTGCTGTGTTCCTGACTGACCTGACTGTGTCCTGACTGACCTGCTGTGTTTCCTGACTGACGTGCGCTGTGCTCCCTGACTGACCTGCTGTGGTCCCTGAAGCTGACCTGCTGTGTCCCTGACTGACCTGCTCTGTCCTGACTGGTCTGCTGTGTCCCTGACTACCTGATGTTCATCCTGACTGACCTGCTGTGTCCCTGACTGACCTGCTGTGTCCCTGACTGACCTGCTGTGTCCCTGACTGACATGCTGTGTCCCTGACTGACATGCTGTGTCCCTGACTGACCTGCTGTGTCTCTGACTGACCTGTTGTGTCCTTGACTGACCTGCTGTGTCCCTGACTGACCTGCTGTGTCCCTGACTGACCTGCTGTGTCCCTGACTAACCTGCTGTGTCCCTGACTAACCTCTGTGTCCGCTGAACTTGACTGCTGTATCTCTGACTGACCTGATCTGTCCCTGAGCTGACCTGCTGTTGTCCTGACTGACCTGCTTGTGTCGCGCTGACTGACGCTGTGTGTCTCTGACTGCCTGTGTGTTCCCCTGACTGACCTGCTGTGGTCCCTGACTGACCTGCTGTGGTCCCTGACTGACCTGATCTGTCCCTGACTGGCCTGCTGTGTCCCTGACTGGCCTGTCTGTCCTGACTGACCTGATCTGTCCCTGACTGACCTGATCTGTCCCTGACTGCTGCGTGTGTCCCTGACCTGACCTGCTTGGTGTCCCTGACTGAACCTGCTGTGTCTCTGACTGACCTGCTGTGTTCCCTGACTGACCTGCTGTGTCCTCTGACTGACCTGCTGTGTCCCTGACTGACCTGATGTGTCTCTGACTGATACACCTGTTTCGGACGTGCTGCAGGCTTCAAGCGTCTGGACGGGTTCCGGATCCAGACTCGGATCGCGCCGGGTCCCTCTCTGAAGGAGCGGGTCGACCTCCGGCGGCGCGCCGAGGAGCTGCACGAGGAGCTGCGCGCGGCCGGCGTGCCGCCACCCGAGCCCGACTACAGCGACTGGGAGGCCGTCTGTGACCAGTTCGACCAGGTGGACCACGTGATCGACCTGCACGGTCACATCATCGGCATGTGTCTCAGCCCCAACCAGAGGTGTGTCTCAGCCCCAACCAGAGGTATGTCTCAGCCCCAACCAGAGGTGTGTCTCAGCCCCAACCAGAGGTGTGTCTCAGCCGCAACGCAGAGGGTGTGTCTCAGCCCCAACCAGAGGTGTGTTCAGGCCCCAACCAACCAGAGGTGTGTCTCAGCCCCAACCAGAGGTGTGTCTCAGGCCCAACCAGAGGTGTGTCTGAGCCCCAACCAGAGGTGTGTCTCAGCCCCAACCAGAGGTGTGTCTCAGCCCCAACCAAGGTGTGTTTTTTAGGCCCCAACCAGAGTGTGTCTCCAGACCCAACACAGAGGTGTGTCCTCAGCCCAACCAGGAGGTGTGTCTCAGCCCCACAGAGGTGTTTGGTCTCAGCCCCAACCAGAGGTGTCGTCTCAGCCGGCCACGCGGGGAAGGTGTGTCTCAGGCCCCAACCAGAGGTGTGTCTCAGCCCCAAACAGAGTGTGTCTCAGCCCCAACCAGAGGTGTGTCTCAGCCCCAACCAGAGGTGTGTCTCAGCCCCAACTAGAGGTGTGTCTCAGCCCCAACCAGAGGTGTCTCAGCCCCAACCAGAGGTATGTCTCAGCCCCAACCAGAGGTGTGTCCCAGTCCCAACCAGAGGTGTGTCTTAGCCCCAACCAGAGGTGTGTCTTAGCCCCAACCAGAGGTGTGTCTCAGCCCTCATCCTGAACCACAGGTGTGGGGCTGGTGGTGCGCCCTGACTCGGAGAAGGCGAGACAAATGTGTCGCCTGTGCCATAATGTGCCAGTGTCTGGTAACTGTACCATTATAGGATCGGGATTCGGGATTACTTGACTCGACCGTTGTCTACCGACTACCGACTCTACCGGCTAGTATGCACCGTGTGCTGAACATATTCGCTGAATTATGACTGGCACGGTCATGTTAAGTTTACACGCCATTGCTGGGTGCTGCCCCGCAGTGTGATCAATTTGTGGTGACGTCTGGGTGAGGGTATCCTTGTGGAAGGTGATGCCACAGAACCAGAGAGTCTGCTCTACACAGTTAAGAGCTGTGTTTCGGCGGCCGGTCGGTACGACCCCGCTCCGTGTTCTGACTTCTGTCTCAGGGCTGCCCTGTGTCCGACTGACGTCTGTGTTCCTGTGGCAGGTATCTGTTCGTCAATACCCGTCCGTGGCCGGATAACTACGTCATTCAGAACCCACAGGATCCGCCGCCGATCGCCAGGGAGATCGACATACACGTCATCGACGTGGTACGTCAGCACGACATCAGAGCGGACCAGACGTGTGTTGTCTGCGCTGTGTACGGTTGAAGCGCTCTGGCCGACGGCTTGGCATCATCCGTCAACGGATGGTGTTGCAGGGGCCTGCTACTCAGAGCATTTTGGTGCTGAGAAACGATAAGATAATACTTGTATTGTACTGGCATGATTATACACGGCTAAATTTTGACAGAACTACGAAATTTCTGATATCCATTTTGTTGTTGCAAATAATGGAATGCATGTATATATAGTGGTCTGTGATGTTGCACATTCCATGCAGCATTTTGCGAAACCCTCTTCGTATTTTGCGTGAAGCGCCTGTTCACAAAGTATAACGTCATTTGCGAAATTGTTTTGTATCGAAAACTGCACGTGGCTGCCTGCGAAAAAATAGGGCATTGAACGCAAACCCTAGATGATATTAGCTTTATAGATGCGTTGTATAGCTGTTGTACTGACAGCTCCTCTGTCCTGTCTGCAGGCGACAAAGAAGCAGATCGGCAAGTCGTACAGAGCTCACCGAGCCTACACCTGTAACGAGGGCTGCTTCTTCCTGTTTGTCGACGTCACCAAACACTTTGTGGCCAGGTTTGTCATCTTCAGCGGCGAAACATCCTTCGCCCCGCCGTGTGAACTGTCTCACGTTTGTCCAAGCTGCTGTCTGCCATGCTGAAGGTATTGCTGCCGTGTCTGCCATGCTGTGGGTATATCCGGCCGTCATCTATGACTCACACTCTTATTCCATCTCCATCACAACTCCAACTCCGAGGTCCTGTGGCGGTGGCACTCGGTGTGTGTGGGTGTGCGTGTGAGTGTGAGTGTCCGTGTGCGTGTGGTCGTGCTTGTGTGGGTGTTGGTGTGCGTGTGCGTGTGGTCGTGCTTGTGTGGGTGTTGGTGTGCGTGTGGGTGTGGATGTGTGTGCGTGTGGGTGTGTATGTGTGTGGGTGTGTATGTGTGTGGATGTGTGGGTGTGAGCGTGTGTGCGTGTGTGCGTGTGTGCTTGTGTGCGTACCGCAGGATGCTGTCAGTTCACCAGCACTGACAGTCTGTATCTGTTCCCCCAGCGGCGCGGAAGACAAGCACGCCTACCTGTGGGACCGCCACCACGCCGTCTGCCTGAGCCGGTACCCGCACCAGGACGTGGTCAACGCGGTGGCCTTCAACCCGGCCGACCCGGGCATGATGGTCACCGTCTCCGACGATCAGACGGTCAAGGTCAGCTTCCTGCTGCACACCGGGCAGCGAGGGGAGGGGGAGGGGTACCGCTTTAGTGGCCGGCGGGGGGGGGGGGCAGCGGCGGCTGACGAGATTAGAGCTGCTACAGACCCCAGGCGTGTGGCTGCCTAGTGTATGTTTTATTTTGCTGTCTGACTGATGGGATGACTATGAGGATTGGAGTGGAGGAAGGGATGTCTCATCCTGTCCTGTCCAGGGTCTCACTCAGAAGGGGATATCTGATCTCTTTTCTGTCCTGGCCTGGGTGCAAGGAGAGGATTTCTGACCGCTGTCATATCCTGGGTGGAGGGAGAGAATATCGCACTTATTTCTGCCTCTGAGTGGAGGGAGGGACGTCTCACCCTGCTCTGAGTGGAGGGAGGGACGTCTCACCCTGCTCTGAGTGGAGGGAGGGACATCTCACCCTGCTCTGAGTGGAGGGAGGGACGTCTCACCCTGCTCTGAGTGGAGGGAGGGACGTCTCACCCGGCTCTGAGGTGGAGGGAGGTCTCACCCTGCTGAGTGGAGATGGGACGTCTCACCCTTGCCTGAGTGGAGGAGGGAATGTCTCACCCCTGCTCTGAGTGGAGGGAGGGGATGTCTACCCTGCTCTGAAGTGCAGGGAGGGACGTCCTCACCCTGCCTGAGTGGCAGGGAGGGACCGTCTCACCCTGCTCTGAGTGGAGGGAGCGGACGTCTCACCTGCTTGAGTGGAGGGAGGGATGTCTCACCCGGCTCTGAGTGGAGGGAGGGACCTCTCACCCTGCTCTGAATGGAGAGAGGGGACCGTCTCACCCTGCCTGAGTGGAGAGAAGGGACGTCTCACCTGCTCTGAGTGGAGGCGGGACGTCTCACTCTGCCTGAGTGGAGGAGGTACGTCATCACCCTGCTCTGAGTGGAGGGAGGGATGTCTCACCCGGCTCTGAGTGGAGGGAGGGACGTCTCACCCTGCTCTGAGTGGAGAGAGGGACGTCTCACCCTGCTCTGAGTGGAGAGAGGGACGTCTCACCCTGCTCTGAGTGAGGGGGGGACGTCTCACTCTGCTCTGAGTGGAGGAAGGTTACGTCTCACCCTGCTCTGAGTGGAGGGAGGGACGTCTCACCCGGCTCTGAGTGGAGGGAGGGACGTCTCACCCTGCTCTGAGTGAGGGAAGGGACGTCTCACCCTGCTCTGAGTGGAGGGAGGGACGTCTCACCCTGCTCTGAGTGGAGAGAGGGACATCTCACCCTGCTCTGAGTGGAGGGAGGACGTCTCACCCTACTCTGAGTGCAGGGAGGGGATGTCTGACCCCGTCTCCCCCTGCCCTATGCGCCGGCAGGTCTGGCGGTCCCGGCTGAACTGTCAGCTGCACGGTATCGACACGGCTGAGCTGCCGCGCTGCATCCGTCACCGGACCCGACGGCCGCGACGCCGGCGCCGCGCCAACACTACTACCACCTAGCGGTGAGGTGACACACTGAAACTTGGCGCCGCCGCCGCCGCCGCCGCCGCGGAGCTGCCGGGCACGACCGGCTGTCCCGTGCCTTGCCGTTTACTGCCTGTGACGTTAGTGTTTACCGAGTGCGGCGTGTGTGTGTGTGGGAGGGTGGGTGTGTCTAGCTGTTGTCTGTGATAAGGTGTAGCGGGCTGGGGGCTGGCTTGCGCGGGGTGCTGCTGCTGGAGGGTTTGGCTCCAGTAGCGCAGGCGCCGTGAGCTTGTGCAGGGCCCGTCTCTCGGCCACTCTGTGTCCGTGGCAAGCCGGCTAGGGACGCATAGGAAGTAAGACTGCAGTGTCATTCACTTAAAGGACTATATTGGTCATAGTTCGGAGCTTTTACTTGAAGGGATCCCTGGTAGGCGGCCGTCAGGCATCTCGCAGGTAGAAAGCGCTGATAGTGCTGGGCCTGAGGTGCGAGGCCACTAGGGTGCTGTTAATGACATTCTGGACACATGTAATAGTAACGAGTCGACGAGATCAGAGGCGTTGGAAGAGGGGGCAGGGGGGCTGCCCCCCACTTAAGAAGTTTAGTGGGCAAACATGTTTTTTCCCCTATAATTTTGTTAGAGGGAGTCTCCAAGAAGGAAGTTGGATTTGGATTTTCCCTAAAACATGACGGAGGTCCCCAAGGTACCCCCAGCCAGCCTGAGGGTGTCTCTAAGGTGGCCCGCAGTCAGCCTGAGAGGCCTTCGGAAGGCCTGAGACTTGAACTGCTTGGGCCTGTTTGTCGTTTTTTGCGACCATTTAGAGACCCTGCAAAATATAGTGGCCTAAATCCGAGGAGATACTATTTAGAGCCATTTTTGGGAGAGGAGCCTTTAGCCGTGGGGGTTTAGCCCGCCTCTACGGTGGCCTGTAGAGGTGGGACGCTGTCCCCGGACCTGCCGCAGTTCGTGTCGGCCTGTAGAGGTTTTGACCGAGGGGCATCCTGGGTTTCTTTTAGTTGTGTCAATCGGTGCAAACATTTTCGGAAATCCGAATTTTTACGAAGATCGGTTCGGTTTCGGACGGACAAAATCATATTTCTTTGGACATTGTCGGACATCCAATGCCCAAGGATGGCTTGTCGTGAAAATCTCTTACCTAGTTACTTTGTATCAATCAATTTTTGCTTGTATATAAATGGGTATATGATGATTGTGTCTTTCTGATATCTTAACGGTAGCGATATTTGACACAATGCCTATACCTATGCACATATCGGGAATGATAACTGAATGTTTTACATTCTATATCATCCATTTTTTTCTGCTTTTAGACAAATTTCGGACAGTTTCGGACGGACAGCTGACCATGGTCTTGGACATCGGTCGGACATTGGACAAATATTTTCTGAAACTCGCACCACTAGTTTCTTTACCCCATCCCAAAATGCCTTCCTGTACGAGACTGTGATCAAATGGATTCGAGTCTTAAATGGACTATGATTATATGCGAGTCAAAAGTTTGTCTTCATGAAACTTAGTCTTGAGAAAGCTCGTGGCCGTTGTTGTTAATAGGAAGGATGTTTGATATCGGATAGTGTGTGGACTAGTGAACTAGTGACTATATATGTGGCCTACTGGATTGTTGTTAGCTTAGTTCATCAGAGAACTCGTTACGACGGTGGGCAGGAGGAACTGGGTACCACTCCGGATCAGGGGGTGGTGATATGTGGTGTCAATCTGTTACCAAAATGACCGAAAAGTGTTCACAAATTTATAAGCCTGACCGACCGATTACTATATCGGTCGCATTTTGTTTTCGGTTACCAAAATGTATGTTAGCACAACTGTTTGCCTATCAACCCCCAAAAATCCTCCTAAGGACACGGACACAGGACGTTTTTGGACACTTCGGTCATTTTGGTATCCGATTGACACCACTAGTGGGGAAGGGATGTTTTCCGGCATGACAGAAACACCCTCTGATAGAGAACAGGAGGAGGGGGGGGGGTTGTTTGACATATAGACGACTTACAGAGGGCCCCTTCTGACGTTGGCCTGCAGAGGTGGGACGTCTCTCCGTGGGCCCGCGGGACTCCGTGCCAGCCCTCCATTCTTCTCACTCTCTCCTGTCCTGGCAGCCAATTTAGCGGGATTCAGATACACTTGTGATAGGGATAAATTTAGATAAAATGAATAACGGATGAGTTTTACCAACAATGATCCAGAGCACATCATTGCGGAATCTCCGGAAATGCGGGTGACCTGGCCACTGTCATTTGCTGATCATTCGATGAACGAACGTCTGTAAGGACTTTCTTTATTAGAAGAAGGGTGCCCGGTAGCTGCGGTTCAAATATGCTATAGATTCTGTTGGTGTCCCAATGTAGTGGCAAGTGCTGTTATTGTCGCCTGTGTGCAATACAGGCGCACTGGAGCGCGTGTGCGGGTGTGACGGAAGACAATTGGCGCTTCGGAGGTGCTTCCTTATTTGCAAGTGATTCATATATGCTAACGCCTATGCATGCATCAAAATCTACTTGATCATGGGAGCCTTGTGGCGGAATGTTTTACAGCCTACTGTGTGGTGTTGTGTAATACATTATATTTTTCATTTGTGTTTGGCTTGCTGCCCGTAGCTTTAGGTCACTTCCAGCAGTGGCGTAAGATTAATGGCAAATTGTCCGTAATGGGCGCAAAGTGACCTTAGCAGTCGACGCGCCCTAAAGCCCCAATAAACAAACAAAAGGCAAATTGTCCGTAAACTGTATTCCACACGTCGATCTCCTCCAAAATGGCGGTTTTTGCCGGCCTCATCAGTGCCATGGTTTATCAAGTGTCACAGTAGAACTCAGCTCACGAATGAGAGCACAGTGTTCTGTCCAGACTCTGCGCACATCCCACTTCACAGACACAGCTACGCAGTATCCGACCAGACAGCAGCCCTGACTGCACTGACAGGCCGCCTGGACCGGTCAATCACACACAGACACAATACCTGTCTAGAGCGAAAAGGCGGGCTGGGAAAAAAACAGAGACAAGATACACCCCTCCAGCAGTCTGGCTGCACCACACTCCTCAGAGCAGGAGGAGGACACTACTGTATACGTGCATTCCGCGTCGCTTGTGTCTCAATAATGGGACTGGACATTGTGCGGCTCTGTTTTTGAACATGTATTTGTCCCAACAAAATATGGACGTCATAGTGCTGATCGCTCTGAGTGGATTGGTCTAGTCCGTGATATGTCTAATGCGTCTCCAATGGCGAGTGGTGCTGGCTGTGCTGCGTCTTCAGTTGTCAGAACGTTTTCATTGATGGCCTGCTGACCTGCTGACCGGTCCTCAGCGTTGACAATGACATTGTCAGCGAGACTGACACCGACGTACACGCGGCCTCGCGCTATAGCGATGCCGTACAATGATACAGTCCAGACAGGCTGACGCGGTCGCCAGGGTCGCTCACACCAAACACCGCCGCCGCTCCTGTTCTCAGATTTCGGAGTGTCTAGTGACGCGGTCGCCAGGGTCGCTCACACCATGGACGCAGCCGCCGCTCCTTCTCAGTGTCGGGAGTGTCCGGGTCCTCGCAGCAGGTCGCTCACACAAACACCGCCGCCGCCTCCTGTTCTCTATCGGAGTGGTCTAGTGACGCGGTTGCGCCAGGGTCGCTCACACAGACACCGGCCGCCGCCTTCTGTTTCAAGATCGTGAGGACGCGGGTCGCCAGGATCGTCACACCAAACACCCGCCGCACGCTCCTGTTCTCAGTATCGTAGTGACGCGGTCGCCAGAGGTCCTCACTCAACACCGCCGGCCGCTTTTGTTCTTCAGTATCGGAGTGTCCGTCGCACAGGGTCGCTCACACCAACACCGCCGCCGCTTCCTGTTCTCAGTGATCGGAGTGTCTAGTGACGCGGTGCCAGGGTCGCTCACACCAGCGCAGCCGCCGCTCCTGTTTCAGTGCGGGGTGTCCGGTCGCCAGGGTCGCTCACACCAAACACCGCCGCCGTTCTGTTCTCAGATATCGGATGTCTAGTGACGCGGTCGCCAGGGTCGCTCACACCAGACGCAGCCGCCGCTCCTGTTCTCAGTATCGGGAGTGTCCGGTCGCCAGGGTCGCTCACACCAGACACCGCCGCCGCTCCTGTTCTCAGTATCGGGAGTGCCCAGAGACCGGAGCGATAGGGTGAAATGACCATCACTGCTAGCTGATTCCGGTAGATCTCGGTCATCAAAGCAGTAGAAACACTGGAAAGGTTAGATGCATGTTCAGTTCGATAAACTGTGGTGATGTTGGTTTTACCAGCTTTAGATACGATGGAGCAGTGACAGCGTTCCTAAATATTATGCACAGAAGCTGGCATTTAAGAATGTTTCCAAGGCGGTTGCTTCTGATCCTAAAACTTAATTTTTAACAGTTTTGAATTATGAATGCTGCTAGATCATATAAAAGCTTTAAATCTAACATCCCGGCTATCAGAGTTCAGACTATCCATTCGGGTATCGATTGCGCTCGAGACAACGATTCTACTCTATTTATGCATTTGACTCAATGCTGATACGTCCAACTAATATTTTGTGATCCTGAGGACAGACTGATGAGCGGTGTTATTACCAATGAGCGTGACGGCAGCGATGCCGGTGAGGACGGAGGTGCTGACGGCCGTCCACTTGAGAAGGACCGGATAAATATTTTTAAATAGCAAAGTAATTGTTTTTTCTCATTTCATTAATAATTCACATCATGTTCATGTATATTATTAATATGAACTAATAAGTACCAACGCAATTTTCGAGTGCGACTCAGCCCACCAGTGGACCGGGCGTTTTTAATAATAACCGTATGTTCGAAACCAATTGAGCCTGCTACTGAGGCCCGCCCGGCCGGCCGCCTCGGCGGACTCCCACCCGCTTATACAATGCTTACCGAGGCACCAGCGAGCAAACGCCGTGCAACCGACGATGCCGCGTCTATGGCTGGCGATGGAAGTCGTCTGAGGCCCGAAACTGTTGGGCCTCTAAGCGATTATTCAGCTCATAAGAGTCGCAGGACGCAAATGAAAGTTAATGAAATAAGGGGAACATACTGATCTATTGATTAAAACAAATATAGTTGTTGAATTTCAACATAAATCGATCATTAGAATTATGTTTTAAAATCACATTTATTTTCGCCAGCGAGCGCCGGCCGGCGCAGGCAGACCGCGGCGGTGGAGGGGAGGGGGGAGGAAGAGCAGGGCAATTTTGGAAACCGGCGGCAGCAGTGTTACGACTGTCTCTGATGTCTTATAACATTGTTTTTAAACACTGCGAGCATCACGCTCCGATTCAATGTTGGCAGACATCACCATGTGTAATCAAGATGTTTTATACTTTGTAGAATGTAGAGTAACTTACGTACCTTGTTTTTGACATCTATATGGTCATGGGTGGGCGACCAATTTTAAGCAAAATCTTGCGGCTCTCGCCTGACTGAGGTCCGGAGCTCCAGCTCAGAGGCGCGCGCATGATCGCGATATGCAATGTTCAGATGGTTCATTTTCAAATTTGCAATTACAAACGTGGCGGGGTGATTCCAATACTCGTCTCGTCGCAGCGTTATCGTGCATGTCGCAGCAATGTCGTGTGAGCTTGCTCTGTGAGTGTGACGCGTTGTAGGATAAACTGCGGTCTGTGAAGTGTTGAACTGTGACTGTATGGTTGATACTGGAGCTGATTATTCCACTGGACTTTGAACAATGATGAGGCGATGATTTTATATTAATTTCGATCTAGCGAAGTCCTTTGGTCAAAAAATTTCGAAATTACGATGGAAAACGACCGACGGACGTCCGAAGGTAAGCGTCTCTCATGAAGCCATCCGGTAAACAGATATTCCCGCGTTTCCGATTAATATATCGGATTTGGCCCTCTGGGCCTAAGGTACGACCTATTCAGTGGGTAAACGAGCGCCACTGCTAGTGGCCGAGGGTGTATTTACCAAGATATGAGCGTGACGGCAGCAGATAGCCGGAGACGGAGGTTGCTGACGGCCGTCCAACTGAAGATCTGTTCGGACCACATACAGCAGCTGAAACAGCAAACTGCGTCGAGGTTGAGCTACCACCATAGCCAGTCCGATGCTCGCTCCGCTTCCTATTGTGCTATCGAGAGGGCAAGACTCGTGTACAGCAGGGGCGAGGAGACGGCCTGGTCGTCCGCGACGCCTACGGGTGTTCTGATGCTGGAAAAAGCTGGTTGTTACTAAATCTATGCGGAGGTATGTCTTGTCTCCCGAGTCATTATAGAGGATCCGTCTTTACTCTCCCCCCCCCCCCCGCTGACCCCCCGGACTGCCAAACCCACCCCCCAAGGTTATCTGACCTGATTCTTGCGTACTCAGGCACCCCGCCAATAGCCGGCTAACATCGCGATTACAAGAATGCGTCTCGCACGGGTATCTGCTCAAGCTCCGGAAGATTCGGCTTTCTGAATCGCAACCGGAGGACTACGCCACGCGCCTGAATCTAACTTCCCTCTGGCTCCACCTCGAACACGGACGTGTGCCGGCCGTCCCCGCTGTCCGCCCGATCCGCAGCTGTCCAGCCGGGGGTCGCCTGCGCCGCCGGCGCTCCCTCGTAGTCTTTAGAGCCCGCCCCGGTGGCGGCGGGCGGCTCCTTCGGCCTCCCGACGGCCAGCCGCGGCGGTTTGGGCGGTCCGTGCCAGCCGGCTGCCGCTGTGGCTGAGTGACCGGCCCGTCGTGTGAAGGTGGCTGTCAGAGGCGCGGCGTGCGGCGCCTTGTGAACGGTCAGCTGGCGGGCCCGCGGCGAGCGGAGGATGACCGGCCCTCGGCCTGACGGCGGCCGCTGGCTGCCTGTCTCCTCCCGACTCTCCCGGCCCGGCGACTGCGGTGTGTTGGCCGACTGCGCCACCGCGTCGCGCGTCCTCTGCGTCGACATCACCTGTGACAGCCGCTCCAGCACCTGGGAGGACGAGGTGACCGGCCGCGGCTGGCCGCCGTACCGCTCGTACCGCTCATGCTCGTTGACGGCGGGCGGTGAAGCCACCTTGACGGGCTCCGGGAAGTGCACTGTCTCGATGACTGGATGGGAGGAGCGATCCACTTGGTCCCACTCCCAGCTCGAGTCCGCGCTGCCACCGCGCGACGCGTGTCGAGACTTAGCCGTTTGCGACACATGTGACGTCAGCAGGCGACTCGATGACGTCGTCGATGGTCTCTACGTTGCCGCTTTCGAACAGGGAGCGGCCAGGTGGTGCTGCGGGTGTTGCCTTGTCGGAGACGTCGCTGCGAGCCGATGAGGCCTCGGTGCTGCTGGACGGCGGACGGAGTCCCGCTGCGGGGCGTGGCCAGGGAGTCGACGCCGCTGTGCGGCCGCTGCGCCGTCTCGTCGCCAGGCGTGGGCTCGAAGCCCGTCTCCTGGCTGCTGCCGCGCGTGTTGATGCGTGGGCGGTACGGGTAGGCGTCATCCTCGAACTGGGAGTCGGTGCTGGATCCGCCGGTGGACGGCCGCGTGGTACGCTCTGGCTGGCCGGGCCGCGGTGCGAGCCGCTCCTGACCCTGCACCTCCTCCCAGCGATCCAACAGGCTCTTGCGCCGCGGCGCCGTCAGCTTGTCGCCGCGCCGGTTGTCCGGGCTGGGCGACTGCTGGAACTTGGCGGCATGCCAGCCGCTCCGGTCGGTGGAGCGGGCCGAGTCGCCGTTGGACATGGACTCTTCGCTCTCGGCCGTTGGCGGCAGCTCGTCGAGCAGCACGGCGCTGCGCTCAGTGAGCAGCAGCGCTTGCTCGGAGCGACTGAGCGGCCAGCCGCCGCCGCTAGCCGCGTCGTCCGGCGACAGGCTCGCCCGGACGCCGGCCTTACTGGAGTGGAGGCGCCGAATGGACGTCCGTCGTAAGTTACTGGCGGCCCTCGCTGCAGCCATGGGAGAGGGTGTCCTGCTGACATAGTTTTCTTCCTTCGTGGGGGCGGATAGCTGGGAGTATTTGGACAAAAACTGATCTATTGTCATCTCTCCAGACAAGTCACTTGCCGTAACATTACTGGAGCGCTTTTGAATGGGTGGAAATGAGTTATTCCTCGACATGCCTTCGATATTCAGTAGTCGATACGTTTTGAAGCCTCTCCATTGAGCCCGTGTATGCAACTGTTATGATCCGTTAAATGCACGATACTAGAACTCATTGCGATTTGCTACGGTTTCTTGTAATTATACACAACATGAATGTTTTATAATGACTTAAAATTAAATAAACGATAACTTGTTGCGTATGATATATTTGCAGTATAGCGTTTGATTTATATGCTCGTATGCATCGCTTTATTTTACGCTCGTGCTCTTGAATTCAAGGCTCTTCGTGTCACTCCCTATTATATTTTTTTTTCTTGTTTTCATTGACATAACTGTGTCTCGACTGAGGTAATGTGAACTGGAGTAGTTTGTATTTGCTTAACTAACAAATCAAATTTTTCGTTATTTATCGATTATTTGTTTGCTCGTGCTGCATAATTTGTGTCGTCCCGACTATGCTAAGGTACCTGATGTAGGTATGAAAGTCGCTGAAGTGTCGGAGCGCTTCTTTATTCACTTGACGTTGCTTGGCAGCACCTCGGTATTATAACTGCCCATTGTCGAAGTCAGCAAACGTTGGGCTATACCGCACCATACCGTTATACCGTTACATAGATACTGAAGTATGTTCGGGTAAAACAAAACATGATGCTGTTGTTCACTGCAACAAGTTTGTGGTTTTCCCATTTATACTCAAATCAAATACAATTATATTATTTTCAATACTACTCTATAGTATGAAGCAATCAGATTCTTAGCATGGTTTCGAACCTTTACACATACAATGCAGCCACGTGATGGAATGTCACATTTATCAGAGTGCTAATAGTTTTCCAACGAGGTAGGGTTCTTTGCATGCATATTGCATATTGAACTAAAATGACCTCGGGGTTGCAGTTTATTTCATAAAGCAGCTTCGTGACAACCCAACATGGCGTCTGCCAAGCCTTCCCGACCGATAGCGAAGCCGGAAGCGGCCGATCACAAAGCACACAATCCTATATCCCCAGTTGAATATATGGCTAAGCGATGTCTACTTGTCTACTGCTAAAGCACATTCCAACTCTACATTTCAGCTATGTAGACAGACACATACACACATACATAGCAGGTGGCCAGTGAGAATGTAGGGTTTGCCACAGTGGCAGTAATATAACACCTTGCACAGTATATATACGAATATGTATCGCCGGGCTGCATTGTGGCGGAAATACACGACAGTTTGTTTCGAACGGAACAATCACAAACAACCTTGAGTGCATTTATGTTCATCGCGTGTCGCGTTCAGCATATGAAGATATCCCCTGTTGGCACATGGTCGATTCGCTGTGAGGCAGATATCGGTCTGTATGTATAAGATCATAGCATATTTCTACCAATTGAATGGAAGGACAAATTGGCATCAATAGTCACTGTCAGTGTATTGTCATATCGCTGTCAAACTACCGGCAGTGACTGTCAGTCAGTACTCAGTACTGTCAGAACCATCGTGAAATCACTCTTAGAGAACTGTCAGAATAATGTCACAACAATGTCACAAAATTGTCTGAACACTGTCATGTCACAATCGGATCACTGCAACACTCGTTTCCTACCTGACCTATCCACTCGATCTGTCTACAACCGATCACAGGGAATGAGGCAACGTAGCTCTATAAACTCTTATTAAATTTGCGCACCATACTCTATCAACTATGCACATCCTTCTTCGACCTAGGACTAACTGGTTGAAGTCACGAACGCACACGCGTGCATCGCGCGTCCCTTGCATCGTACAAGCTTCGGCTGTACATAGGCTAAACTGATGATCAGAGCTCGGGGCGGCCCCTCGTCCAGTCATCAGTGCTCGGGGCGGCGCCTCGTCCAGTGATCAGAGCTCAGGGCGGCCCCTCGTCCAGTCATCAGTGCTCGGAGCGGTCCAGTGCTCGGAGCGGTCCAGTGCTCAGAGCTCGAGGCGGCGCTGGCTGTGGCCGTTGGTGTTGTCGGGCATCGGCAGCGGGCGCGGCCCCTCGTCGGGCACGGCCATTCGGACGCTCCTGGCGCCACCTGGTCGCCGGTGTCGCTTCAGCTCCTCCCGCTCGTCCCGGCCGTACCAGAGGGCGCGCAGCAGCTGCACCAGACCCAGCTCAGAGTGGGCGAACACGTCCCCCTGCCGGACACCAGGTGTCACTACACATCCCGGCTCAGAGTGGGTGAACACTTCCTCTGGGGTGGGCGAACACGTCCCTCTGGAGTGGGCGAACACGTCCTCCGGACAGCTGGTGTCACTACACAGTCGGGCACGGAGTGGGTGAACACGTCCACCTGGAGTGGGCGAACACGTCACCTGATGGGCGAACACGTCCCCCTGCCGGACACCAGGTGTCACTACACATCCCGGCTCAGAGTGGGCGGACACGTCCCTCTGGAGTGGGCGAACACGTCACCTTGGAGTGGGTGAACACGTCCCCCTGGAGTGGGCGAACACGTCCCCCTGCCGGACACCAGGTGTCACTACACATCCCGGCTCAGAGTGGGGCGGACACGTCCCTCTGGAGTGGGTCAACACGTCCCCCTGGAGTGGGCGAACACGTCCCCTTGCTTGACAGCAGGTATTACCACTCAGCAGCGGACCGTATCAGCACAGTCAATAAATGAGGATAAGGCTACATTCTGTGTCAGCTGCGTTGCATAAGCAATTTGTTATCGTCGATTTATCGTACAAGCCAATGTTGTCTACCACCGAGATCGTGTGATCGATCAGCCGCACCACCTGGTGCCATTATAACCACAGATATCAGTACAACTTATCGGGGCGTCTCGATGCTGGGACTTACGAGCCACTGTCCGGCGGGCGTCTGTGCCAGCGAGCTGATCAGCTTGGCGATGGCGCCCTCCCCGTTCTGGATGTAGTCCCTCAGCATCCTCACCAGCGACATCAGGCTACTCTCCAGACCGGTCATCTGCGGACAGACGAGCTCTGATCAGTACGACATCGAGACAGGTGGCGCCACCTGCGGAGGTCAGCAGCTGCTTTGCAGACCGGTCACCTGCGGACAGAGGTCATTTTAACATACCGTTTTCATTTAAACAGATGACCTCAATATAAGCAGTGCGACACTTAGGCAGGTGGTACCACCTGCGGACAAGGCGCTGTACTCAGAGTGTCTGGGCCTGTTCTTTTCCGAGTGATCAATTCCACAGCAGTTATGCGTCTGATGGTAGCTCTTGCTGTTGTACAGATCAGGTGGAAGGTGTTTATGTGAAGTCTGACCATGCGACTGCTGTCTGATGAAGGACAGTCACGAGCGCTAGGCATGTCTCATTCGAAGCATAATCGAAAAGATTGTAAGTGGCATAGCTCGTCGGGCCATTGAATCATATACACAATATAAACTTGGTGACAAACTGTATTGATGTTTCTCCAATCGCCATAGTCACGGACAACGAATTCGGCCGTGATTGTATCAATTATATTGACGCTGGATCACTTAACGTACACACATACACACAACACAACCGCTAGAGATCTCATCATAACACATCCATTTGTCCACATTGTCAAATGCTTAGGTGGTCTGTGCATTAGAGAAACACTGTAAAACAATGTTAGTTTCGTATTGCCTGAGGTTCAAAGTTACCATGGAGCATGGCTCTTCAGTTTTACCTTCCCGCTGAAAAGCGACAGAACGCGAATATGACAGGATTATGACTCATCTTTGGCATCCTTGCACGCACACTATGTTGGCACCCTTGCACACACACACACACCATGCTAACGTAAACCTCACTCGCCGCCACACCCTCAAACAATATCACAGAGGCGGGGTGCTGACTCAGCCCGACAGCGGCGGGTGACCAGTGACCTCAGCAGTCAGCGCCCGTGGTACTCTGGCGGCGACCCGTAGAAGTACATATAGATGGCGACACCAGACAGCAGCCAGCCGGCCGCCGGCAGCCACAGGCAGACAGTGCACGAGCCGAGCGTCAGCCGACTTACTTTGAAGCAGACGTAGTAGCCGTACTCGGTGGCGGTGATGACCAGGCCGAGCCACGTGTAGAAACAGTAGGTGGCCGTGTCGCTGGTCCACTGCGCCCAGTCGGCCACCTCTTGTAGCACGGCCAGCAGGTTTCCGATGTTCCAGTTCACCACCTAGCGGTCACACGCAGAACTAGTCATTCTCCAGTTCACCACCTGGAGACAGTGTCGCTTAGGTCGCAGGGCCGCTTAGTGCTACTCCAGTCTCCACCTCACCATTTCAGAGTTATCGGCTTTACGAGGCTCTTCTCTTCTCCTCTCTATCAGCGAAATGTCGGGAACTTGTGTCCATTCTGCTTAGCAGTGGTACCCGAAATTATCCGACAGTTTCCTACTCACTATGAAACGCATGTGTTCTGGGCAGCGTTTCGGAATGTTGCAGGGTTGTTACAGCTCGCCGTCTGGCGACTCCGTATCGCTAGACATGCATTGCAGACTGCATCAGGGTGTCACGTCTAGCTCGGAGGTGCCTCCAGTTTAGATTAGCTAACGTTCTGTGCTACTTACGTACGAATGGCAAATTAGTTTATGCTTAAGTTTGGCTCACTGGTGCAGCAGTGCTTACTGTGTCAAATATTGTGCCGCTGGCATTGGCTAGTGGCAGGTCAGATGCCGTTGGGAGCTCACTTGACGGAATCCAATGTGTCGAGCAAGTGTGAGTTTGCGTTAGAACTGTGACCATTCGCTGGAATAAGGCAATCGAGTTGTTGGGTCCATGTCTGTCATGCTGGTTCAACGCATAAGTATTTTTGTCTTAGCAAAGAACGGTCTATGTTTCAATCACTGCGTTTCATAGCTTGATCTAAGGAAGCTTCAAGGTTCATGCGACGCAATCGACAAAGTATATTTTGTGTCGTGTGTCTGGTGTTGTGCCGATACGATGCATTAACCCGAGGGTCAGATAATAAATAGTTGTTCAATGAAGCAGAACACAAGACCATTGCGCGTTACATAATCTCCAACAAACGATAGGATTCAGACGCCACTGTTAACATGCAGTGAACCTGTATTGCGCGTCCGATTGTTCACCGTCACCACACTCCACCACGCCTAAGCCCTGCACTGCCACATCACGTCATCACTGTCAACACTCTCCACTACGCCCAAACCTCTGCACTGCCACGCCACATTATCCCCGTTCAGAACTGTCGGGACAAACCAGTGGCGTCGGTCACACACGTCCACCAGACCATCATATACCACCCTGACTACCACGGGACCATCACCGCCACCGCCCTGACCACCCACGGACCGTCACCGCCACCGCCCTGACCACCCACGGACCGCCACCGGTCACCGCCCTGACCGCCCACGGGACCGCCACCGCCGCCGCCCTGACCACCCACGGCCCGTCACCGCCACCGCCCTGACCACCCACGGACCGCCACCGTCACCGCCCTGACCGCCCACGACCACCCACGGACCGCCTACCGTCCTGACCACCCACGGGACCACCACCGCCATGACCACCCACGGGACCGTCACTGCCACCGCCCTGACCACCACCGCCACCGCCCTGACCACCACGGGACCGTCACCGCCGCCGCCCGTCAGCTGTGGGCTGGTCACGTGACCCCTCGGTCCACTCAGTCGGCACGTACCGCCCACGTGACGCGGGAGGGTACTGCGAAGAGCTGCTGCAGCGTCTCCGAAGGGTGTGAGACCAACTGCAGCGGCAGGTAGACGTACGTCATCAGCACCAGCGTCAGCCACTGGCCCAGCAGGCTCTTCGTGTCGAAAGTCTGGCGGCACAGCGAGATGGAGAAATGTGACGCGAACAGTTTGTTAGGGACCCTGTAGAATCCTCGAAACTCGACATTATGGGTTAATGGGTGATGCGGTTGTGACAATCTTTCTAAAGTATGTTTCCTATTATATACATTCAGATTTCAGCAAGTAGTTTATGAATGATGGGATCCTCCTGCTTGAATAATCTATCAAGGCCTGTGGTTTTCAACGGCAAGGTATGGACTATGGTTACCCTTTTTATGACCAAAATATCCGTTATGTCTCCCCATTGGCCATTGCGCAGGTCTCGGTTTTCGGCAGCAAGCTATGCGGTACAGCATATATTTAGGCGTTTACCACTAGTGTCCTCTAGGGATAGCAATGTAAGTAGAGGTGTATGCAGTCTGACGCAGCAATTTCCAGTGCATAGCAATAATAACACTAAGCTATTGGCAGTCACTAAGCACTAATTGGTTTTGATGCTATTTGCGATATCATACCGGGACTGGCATCTCCTCACCACATAAAGGCTAATCAAATGTGATGGCCTGACTGGCCCGTGAAGCAGTAACTGGGATAGGTGCATGTGCACTGTGCATTTGTGCGCCATCACCGAACGTATCAGATGTTATTGCTCATTATGCTGCTCAATCGTCATTAGCGCCCGCTCGAAGGCATCCATTACCCCAAGTGGTGGGATACTTACCCTTGTTTGAGGATCACTGATCTAGGATACTGTGTCGTACGAGACTGGGTTTTAATTGGTTTGTGTTGTATATGTGTACTGACCATTAGCGACTCAACTGCGATTTTGTTTGTTTATGGGTGATCTGTGCCTTGTGTTTAGGTATTGCATTGTCTCATGACGGAAAACCTGCATAGCCACCGTGTGGATGGTTTGAAAAATACACTATTATACTGTGTTATAAGCAACTCGTTGTAAAGTACTAGAATGACGAATAGACACGCGGAGTAAATGTGAACGTCACACTTCTACTGACCTCCTGGCCGCCTCCCTGAAGCGAAGGAACACGCTGACTGTAGCTGCTGGGCTGTGAGACGTCACAAACTCTACTGACCTCTGGCCGCCCTCCCTAGAGCGAGGGAAACACCGCTGCGTTTACTGCTGACTGTGATGAACGTCACACTCTCGACCTCTGGCCGCCTCCCTGAGCGAGGAACACGCTGATGTGTTACCGCGGACTGCTGATGACGTCAACAGCTCTACTGACTCTGGCCGCCTCCCTGAAGCGGAGGGAAACGTGACGTACTGCTGGGCGGTCCCACTGAAGAGTGCGCGCGCCGGCCAGGCACAGGTTCAGCGGCAGGAACAGGGTCGTCACCAGCAGCTCTCCGTCCAGGGACATTGGCTGAAACACGTACACCACGGCTATATGAACAGAGCTGAACGGTCGGCGACTTCTCAGATGAAACGTGTGATTTTGACGATAACATTGGACAATCATCCATACATTAGAACATTTTACATTCAGCATATCGTAGGCGTCCCCCCCCCCCCGATGTGGTGGGCTTAAGGAACAACAGACAGATCGACAGTGGCCTATAGTGGCCAATAGTGCGATATAGTGATCTACAGTGGCCTAAAGATAGCTGACAGTGACCGACAGTGGCTTATAATGGCCTAATGTGGCATAATGCGGTCTAAGGTGGCCGACAGTTGCTGGCAGCGGCTGGCAGCGGTCATGACCTGTTTTCCTTTTTCAGTTGCAGTGACGCTAACAACGTGAGAAAAAACACCCCGGATGGACAGCACACAAACGACAAAGAAGCAAACAAATAAAGCAATCGCATGGACGCAATGTAACGCATGCGATCCGGGTAAGCACACATCCGCTCTAACTTCTGCTGAAGCTATCAGACGCTCCGTTCGCCGTCTGTCGTCTGTCCCGCGCCAGCTTATCGCGTCCGTCGACCTGGACCAGTGAGCTCGGTGAGCCGCTGTGGGGCAGAGCTGCCACAGCTGGACTCACCTCCGACTTGTCCGTGAGCCGGGGCACGGCACGCTCCAGCAGGCGGGCGCCCTTGCTGCTGAAGTGGTCGCCGATCTTGAGCGGAGTCCGCGCGAACGGCGAGCGCGCCACCGGCAGCAGGATCAGCCGGCAGTAGACGCCGACCAGCGCCTCGCCGAACGACAGCACCATTCGCGTCGCGTCGCTGCGCTTCTGTTGGCACACACAGACCAGTCAGCCGTCAAAGCTGGGCTGGGCTCGTGACTTGCTTTGACGATTATCACTGGAAAACATATGCGTGCCGCTCGGGAAATACAAATGTTGATCGGATCGGATAGAAATCGATCGGATGGAATCAGAAATGACTAAGCTTTCTAGAAATAACGATCCGACTAAATGCGCTTAAGGTGGAACCTAGTGCTGAGTGCTGTAGCATTAAAGTACCGAAGTACTTGAGTCCTACTCAAGCTTGGTGGGGCCAAATAACAATTGCTGTGGCCATGGAGGGCATAGTAATCTGCATAGTCATATTTTTATTTGGCTGTTAGTACATTTTCTGGTCCCTAAATGCCACATTTTACAACAGTGAACGCGATGTTGGCCGAGATTACGTCAGAACCATTCGTAATTATTATCCAGTACAGATTAATTCGTGTATGTATCGATAACCTAACGATGCTTCACGTCTAGCAAAAACATCGCACTCTTCTATGAGCATGACTAAACTGCCGACGTTTGCTTGAATTGAGCCTGTATATGCGCTTTTGGAAGCAGAATATAAACAGAAGAAGCCGCATTTTAGCTGCTTAGCATGCCTGTGAGGCCGCTATGATGTCGTCAGTTTCCGATATCTGCGATGGTGACGGGACCGGCCACCCAGCTGGGAGTGGCGGCTCCTCGCTGACTGTGGCGGACCGTGAACCTTGTCCCACGGACTGCTGACGGTCAGCCGTAGCGGCGGCGCGGGCTACAGGGACGGTCCGCGGACACGGCACACGCACGAGACACGCGCGGCTCACAGACACGTGATGGTCCGATCCAGGACCAACGGGCGGCGTCAGAGTCCAGTCTGGGCGCAAGTCGCCAGGCTTCACGGTGATGACACCGCCTCTAGTCACGTGACAGGGTGACGGCATGACCAGATGGAAGTACAGGAGAGGCATGGAGAGAGGAGAGTGCGCCTGTGACGTCAATTGGTGGTCAGCTCTGTGCTTTTTATAAATGTTATAAATTATAGGCAGCTTGTGGTGTAAGTGAATAAGGCTAATGAGGCTGTATTGTTGCTTTAGCCTTTATACACCGTGCTGTCCTTTCTAAATTCGTGTTTTGTGAGTTTTATCTGCTTATTCACTATGCACAGTCGGTCTATTATGTATCTTCCCTTTTCAGTTTCTAAAACTCATCTAATTTCACTTCTGTGTACATGAGGTTCTTTTTAAGGGAACAAGTAGTACCTACCCAGGTAGGTACCACATGTTTCCTTGTATCATTCCTTCATGTACACAGAAGAGAAATTAGATGGGTTTAGAAACTGAAAATGGGAAGATACATAATAGACCGACTGTACGTAAAATTATCATTTTCTCAGCGCCAGCTCATACATCTGCAGGTCAGACAACTCATATCAACCCGGCTCTTCGTAACATTTGTCAGGTGTGATGAGGATGATGGAATGATGAAGTAAGTGAACAGAGTTAGCTGTCTACAGTTATCATGGTATACATTATTTAGATTTAGACACAGCTTTTCTATCGTTAATGCAACGAGGTAACCTGACAAGTGTTTCACTCCTCATTAAGTTATTAAATTTAAATCTTATAAATAAGTCACCTGCTTAAAGGAACAGTCCAAAGTTTATATTGTCTTAATAGACACAGCTTATACTAAAATATATAATTTTGCCTCTAAAAATATGTCTTATTTTGGACTGTTCGAATAAATAATGCCGCTTCAGAAAACCATACAATATGGGCCTTGAAAAACGACTTTAATCATGGGATTGATACAGGGAAGGACGGGAGTCTTCATGATATCACATATTTTTAATTTTCATTTGCACTAGGTTTTATCCCGAAAGTTCCAGGTGACCTAAGTTGGACCCAGAGTGATGATGATTATTGGGCTTACGGTCGCCACAGCTGTCTTAGTTTTATGGCGCCCAAAGACCCAGCCAGAGCCAGGACGATTCTGAAAATTTCCTGGACAATATTTAATAAAGGAAGTACCTAATGCAAACATTCTAGTAGACTGAATAGCGTGCATCATTAAGTTTTCGTTGACTCCACAGATGGTGAGACGGGTGAGACCACGGTACTTTGAACACGGTGAGACATCACTTATCTACATAAATACAAATGTACGGTTCTAAGGTGTGTTAAAGCAAAACTGTGTATTATGCCAAAACAAAACATGCAATGTCATTTCATTGACATTTCGAAGTAGTTTTGATGTTACCTATCATAGCTTCAAGAACTGTTACCGAGGCGAGAGGCACGCTAAACATACACCGTTATCAGAGCTGCAGAGTCTATCGCTTTTCAGGCGACTCTGACTCTGAATTAACCCCCCAGAGTCGACTCCCTTGAGCGCAGTGGCGTACCCAGGATTCGCTCCAGAGGGAATTTTTGATCGGGGGGGGGGGCATAGCATAAGGTAACCTCACTAAAAAAACTCACCGAGTTTGGCCCACTGTATTTTTATAGGGGCATATTTTCAACTTTTTTGTCCATAAAATCACAAAAAGAAACATTTGTTTTTACCGGGGGCCACACAAAATCATCGCATTTGGCCAGGCCATCCAAATACGTCGAGTTTGTGTAAGAGTAACGTGGACACAGGCACTATTTCGTGCACTAATGCACTAGCCAAATGGGCCAGGTCCAGTTGATGCTCTAAAGGCCTTGGTTGTTCATCCATGAAACCCCAGATCGGCCTTCCCAGGGCCCAGGTCGCCCCTCTGTTTACCCCCGGTCGACCCTGGGGGTGGGGCCAAGACAACCCTTCAGGATCCCCGGCCGACCCTGGGGGTGGGGCTAAGACAACCCTTCAGGATCCCCGGCCGACCCTCTAAATCGGAAGGCCGCCCGTGACCGTGAGCATTATTGTACTACAAAAAATGCAGCCATGTTGAAAGAACTGTGATGTTTTGCTTGTTAGTTTGTTTTTACTGGCAACAGTCATTTTCGCCGAATCAGCAATGCAACTCCGTTTAAGTAGGAGCCGCGGTGTTAACCCTATTACTGTCGGGGGGGGGCCGAATCGGCCCCCCCTTGAGGTTTTTCGCGTACGGGTCATTCATTACTCAACTCAGAATTCTCTAACTTGTGGCTTTTCCTAACATTTCATTGCGGCTCGATGGGTACTTTTTTCCAAATTGATTATCTAGGAGGGGGTCGCAGGACAGTTTTTAGGGGGGCGTTGTTCGGCCGTTTGACACAAAATCTGTGCATGGTTAAGCACTCATGGAGGTTGTGTGTTGAAGAAATGTTTAGCAAAAAACAGACATCGGTAGAGAATTGTTGTTTTTTCAGATGGCTATCTCGAAATTTCAAATTTTTTGAATTTTGAAAATCCAATTTTTTTTTTAAAACTTATTTTTCACCAAAATGATGCAAGTTTTATTTTTCAAAGACGTTCAAAAACCGGATTATATGTTGAGAGAAAACATACCAAATTAATATGCGTTGAATTTTCAGAGGTTGTATCTAATATTGAGACCTGATGTCAGGTAAAATGCTATTCTTCATATAAGTATAGGTGAAAAAAATGAAAAGACATGTGGTTTAATTACATTGCATCAATCAATTATTCAAGTATTCATGGTCATCTTAGGCCCTTCTTCATAAAAAAGGATGAATTTTTAGCAATGCTTGTTTGAAAAGGTCATTCAAAGGGTCACAACAACCTTTTTTATAATACCTCTGCAAGAACATCCATAGGGACTCACAAATGGTCCAAAATGATTGTCTCGCAATACGCGCCTTGATATGCATTTTACCGACTTACGTCACCTTGACCTTGACCTTGACCTTGACCGGGACTCAAATTTTCGGATTTGACAAAGTTGATATATTCGAAACCCGCAATTGACCGAGAGAAACACGATGTTACCCAATAATGCTGTATATACTTTAGATAAAAGTTATTAAAAGAAACATTTGCTGAAAAAGTTTTTTAACATTTGTGACCTCCTTCAGTTCCAACCATTGACCCGAGGTCATTTCTGATGTCTTACGGGTGAAAGACAAGATTAATGCCTTTAAGTTATTTTTTGGATTCCTTCCTAGCTGCCCATAGTTCCGAGATATTGGCAAGGTTTCCTGAAAATATCATGTTTTGACAAAAATAATTATTGATGACGTCATTTGACCTTGAAGATAATGAACCAAGGTCACCAAAATTTGACAAAATAGAGTTCATTGTCGACCTAAGTAACACACCAATTTTCATGTTTCTAGCTCTTATGGCAGCGGAGATCTGAAGGGGGGCTGAATGAGCCCCCCCCCCGACAGATTCGTATACTTTTCATCCCTCCAGGAATAGGGTTAAGCGGGGGTGGAAGTGATACCATCCCTTTAACGAGCCCCCACTGCCAACAGAATGTCAAATTAAATACATTGGCCATACATTGTACGTCTTTTGACATGTCAGCCAATGCAAAATAAAAACGCACAAATAATTTAATTATATTAGACCGAATGTCGATACTCGATGCATCAAGGAATAGTTAGACAGAGCCTAAGTTCTTCGTGGTCAAACGCGACGCCAGGCAATGTCAGTGACCGATGCATTACAGCAATCTGGACAGCGGACACAGACCCCGAGACCCTAGCGGACCCTCCGGGGGTGGGGGTGGGGGGGCGGTACAGACGGGAGAATCGTGGCTATAGGCCCTGGGGCAATCTGAGGGCAAAAACAGTGTAAAGGCTGAATAGAAAATGGGCCCCACTTAAAATATACCTAGTGGGCCAAACCGGGGAGTTCTTACATTTGAGGGTTAGGTACGGGGCCGGCGACTGTTATTCGAGGGCCCTGCGACTATTAATTTTCTATTAATGGGGCAACTAACGGGCACAGGGCCCCTGGTTTGTACCGATGGCCGAGGCCCTTGTGTTCAATACCACTACCCGGGGCCCTGTATTTAGTACCACTGCCAGGGGTCCACTGGCATACAAAGGGGTTTCTGATAGTCCCAGGGGCCCGAGATGCCGGCAATAGGAGTCATCTGGCTGTCATTGGGGGACTCGTGTTATTTGTTTCCAACTAATCGGGCCCCCTGACGGGCACGGGTCACTTCTTGTACCGGGGTCTGGCACCAGCAGCCCTCTGAACTCTGTACCACTATTCTGTGCCCCCTGTCCGAAGAGGGAATATGCATTGTCTCAGTGGCCCCCGCCAACAAGTAGCGCAAAAGGTTCCCTTGTATCCGCCCCTGCCCTCCCCCCCCCCCCAGGTGATAATAATTTTAGGACAAAAATTACTAATATAAATTGTCAAATGGCCCCCCTCACAACAAAGTGGACTAAATCCGTTGAGTTAGAAAAAATGGGGTAGTTAGGTTGGCCCATCGATTTATAAGAGGCCCTTTTCAGGGGCCTGTACAAATTTGCATGAGTCCAGTCACTTCAGGAGCCCTGGCCCTTCATCCATGAATCTTCAGATGCTCCGTCTTTGGAAATGTCTGTGAAGCATCTAAATAAACTTCGCTGTTGAATTCGACCCTAAACACCAATTATCATCATAGTCGACTCAGGCTCTGCAGCCCTTGTTTTATCAGACGGCTTTTGACGATGCTGTTCCGCAGTACACCGCTATAGTGCGGATAGCCTACATAGCTTCCTTCAGCATTGCACCGTCATGTCGGCGCTTATTTCTGCTGAAATGAAATGAAGCCAAATGCAAGTATACATATAAATATTGCTCACAGATGAATATACTGCTCGTTCCAGTTGATAATACCAATGTGGAGATGTAACAGTTGAAAATGATGGCTCCATAGGTAACAATGGTCAAAATACGAATTTTACTCAGTTCTACTGTATAATTACCAGTAAGACGCCTTAAGCGGCGAAGGACGAGCGAGTCAGAATAAATCCGCGTCAATTTATAACCCGTCCAACGGAGGTTCGTCTTGGCAAAGCATGCTTTGAATTTATTTTCGCTTTGTGTTGTTTTGGCCGTCGCAAATAGATACGAAACTAAATCGATACTTTGAACGTAAATAGTTTTGAGGCGTTATTTTTTAATTCTGCAATTATAAGCTTCATGTTGTAGGCAAAAATTCCTTTGGGGTATTAGGTGGATTTGATTGCGCTTACAGCGCAATCATTTTTATCGTCTACACCCTTGTGTGAAGCACGGCGGTTTTGTATGAAATAAATGTTATAGAATCTTCAATAAATTATTACAGACAGATTTTAAACAGCGAAATACTGCATTAAAACCTCAATTTCTGCATGATTTAGGACGGTACATTGGTCTACAGATTGGTGTTGTTTCATCGCTTCACGTCCCATAGGTGCTGATCACTGATTTTTAAATTTGTGGAAGGACGTCATAAAACTATGATTGTGTGTTATATAGCCAGTACTTTGCCGTTCCACGCGCCGCTTGATCGACATATAGTGCATTACGACCGGGCGGATCGTTTCTCTACGCGTTGTTTTGACCTGTCTTACGATTTTGGTCCGGATATAGGTCCGGTATTGCAACGAAGTTTTAAATAATTTTCGTGGACGAAAACACGGGGTGCACCGTGCGCCACGCTGCAGTGTCTGAACCCCGCCCCCCCCAGGGGGGAAGGAGAGGTTTGGGGACTGTTAGGTGCACATTGCCAGTGGTGTGGTCTCCAGCCTCACACAAAATTTTAGCTTTTATAGGTCCAGCCGTTTCTCAGCTACAGCAGGATAATACTTTCTGACACCCCTGACGCGGCACGTGTCACGCGCCATGCTCCCCATCACATGATAAAAAACATGAATTAATTCATCTAATGCTCATTGAATGGGGCTATCAGATTGGCGAAAACCCTTTGTCAATCGGATGCCGTATTCAAAAGATATAAGCTTCTGACCAGCCGTCCGCGTCTGGGCCGGGCCGGGCCGGGTCGGGTCGCCGTTATATGTGATAAAAATCCGGTATTCAATGAGGACTCGCTCCGCGCTTCGCGCTCGCTCGTAATTAGGGTACGTTGCTGAAGCAAGGTGTTGACGACTAGCAAAACATAAACACCGTTTATAGGATAGGACAATGGTTAAAATGAATAATTTAATTAGCTGTATAATTAACTGTCATCCATATTGAAGCAATTTTTATCCGAATATCTGACAAATATAATTTACGTGCACAGCCCACAGGACATAGATTAACGCTAAACTTGAAAATACACACTTTTTAATTTGGAGATATATCCAAAGGGAAATCTGGGTCATACTTCCAAAAACAATTGAAATCGGCCGAAAATCATCAAATGTCATGGTTATAAGGAAAATCAAGACAACTACTAAGGTAGGTTTATTGAAAATGATTTATATATCCACACATAACCAAAGTTCGATGTGATTTTGAACTGGGTTGTGCTTTTACATAATTTGTCTGGCTCTAGGCAGGGGTGAATCCAGGGAAAGGGGGGCAGTCCGGCCATGCCCCAGGCCCCCAAAACGTCTGAAATGGAACCCAAATTGACACATTTCCTGATAAAAAGGAAAATCAAAGCAGCTTCTACCGAGGAAAAATTGATTTAACTAAATCAGCAAGCATTACATAAGTAACCAGATTCTGATGTGTTTTCAGAACAATGCGAGACTTTTTGAACTTTCCTCTCCCCAAACCACCAGTCAGTGGCCCCTCCCAAACTACTGTTCTGGATCTGCCCCGCCTCTAGGCTCTATCCGACTTTTTTGGTCGCTCTTGAATCCTCGGTGTCTCAATTTAATACAATTTGTAACGTCTACAAAGGCTTATTAAAAATGTTATCAAATATCCGCCTTTGGGCACACATAAGTGCAAAAACAATAGGCAAAAAATAATAAAACATTGCTGTCAAAATACAAATATCCAGAGTCGTAGGCAGGTACTCTAAAGCAGTATCGAGAGCAAAGGTCTGGATTATGTAGTTCAGCAGTTTGACTGATGTGCAAGACTTTTTGGCCGGCGTATACCCTCTCGGTCACTTGGCGTCAGGAGTGGAACTCTATATCTCTTGGGGAGGCCCGAGCCCCCCCCCCCTCCCCAATGATTTCAAATTTTAACATTAGGCCTATGGCGTTGCATGGTAAGAACTGAGTTAAAATCTATAAAATTAACATTAGGGCCCCCTCGAGCAATTTCATAAAGTTCCCCTTGTGCTTGAAGTATATGTATTAGACCACTTGACACAGTATTATTCATAAGCACACATCCGTCAAACACAGTAAAAAGAAAACTGGGTTTATCTAGTAACCTAATGAAAGCAACCAAGCTCCTCCATTTGTCTGACCTTGAGTGACGCGTAGTAGTGGACCAGGTCGCTGGACGTGTTGGAGACGAGCGGCCAGCTGGCCACCGTGTCCACCGTCTGATACCGCTGGGCCTCCTTCAGAACCTCGGTGGCCAGCGGGGTCGGCTGAGGAGGGGCCGCCGGCTGCTGCCTTCGTGACGTGGTCATAGCTCTGCCCGGTGATAGGTCATATGCCCGGTCAGACGCTGGGTCACAAGGCAGGTGAGACGACAGGTCACAAGGCAGGTCACAAGGCAGGTGACAAAGCAGGTGACAAGGCATGTGATACGGCAGGTCACAAAGCAGGTCACAAGATAGGTCACAAGGCAGGTCACAAGGCAGGTCACAAGGCAGGTCACCGGGCAGGTCAGACACCGGGCCGCAAGGCAGGGATCAGACGACAGTCACAGGGCAGGTCACAAGGCAGGTTACAAGGCAGGTCACAAGGCAGGTTATGAGGCAATGCAGACGCCAGGTCGCAAGGCAGGCCAGACGCTATGTCACAAGGCAGGTCAGAAGCCGGGTCACATGGTAGGTCAGAAACCGGATCACATGGCAGGTCAAAGGTCAGGTCACATGGCAGGTCAGAGGTCGGGTCGCATGGCAGGTCAGAGGTCAGGTCACAAGGCAGGTCAGAGGTCAGGTCACATGGCAGGTCAGAGGTCGACGTCAAACATCAAGCCACGAAGCTGGTCACAGTTTACGGCCTCGAGTGGTTCACTCTTGAGGTCAAACCTTCAGGTCGATTAACTGGCGCTCAAAACTAAGACGAAGAGGATAGTTGTTTACAATACTGAAGTTGAACGAGTCCACCTAAGTATCCGGAGGGTAACGAGTGACTCAGTCAGTCGACAGTGCTCTGAGTGGCCGTACTTACCGGGCTAGTGGTGAAAATACGGGAGACTGCAGAAAACGGCTGCCCGTTCCTCGCGGAGCACACGTTGCCACTGCGCGTCCCACCACGCGCTAAATAGCCAGCTGCCCGGTCAGATTTGTTTACCTTCCGGGACTGCCAGGGGCGGAGTCAGATGTTCCCCACGGGAGGGTTGACTGTATCAGGGACGGAGTCAGGTGTTCCCGCGGGAGGGCTGACTGTATCAGGGGCGGAGTCAAGTCATCCCCACGGGAGGGTTGACTGTATCAGGAGCGGAGTCAGGTCATCCCCACGGGAGGGCTGACTGTATCAGGGGCGGAGTCAGGTCATCCCCACGGGAGGGTTGACTGTATCAGGGCGGAGTCTGGTCATCCCCACCGGAGGGTTGACTGTATCAGGGGCGGAGTCAGGTCATCTCCACGGGAAGGTTGACTGTATCAGGGGCGAAGTCAGGTGTTCCGGCGGGAGGGCTGACTGTATCAGGGGCGGAGTCAGGTCATCCCCACGGGAGGGCTGACTGTATCAGGGGCGGAGTCAGGTAATCCCCACGGGAGAGTTGACTGTATCAAGGCAGAGTCTGGTCATCCCCACGGGAGGGTTGACTGTATCAGGGGCGGAGTCTGGTCATCCCCACGGGAGGGCTGACTGTATCAGGGACGGAGTCAGGTCATCCCCACGGGAAGGTTGACTGTATCAGGGGCGGAGTCTGGTCATCCCCACGGGAGGGTTGACTGAATCAGGGACGGAGTCAGGTCATCCCCACGGGAGGGCTGACTGTATCAGGGCGGAGTCAGGTCATCCCCACGGGAAGGTTGACTGTATCAGGGGCGGAGTCAGGCTAGTCATGTGATCGTATGATGAGTGTAATGGCTGTGTAAACTTCTTCTTAACTTCTTCCTGGTAGCTTAACTGCCAAAGGCGTCGCCACTGTTTCACAATTAGTACATATCCAAGTGCACGTATACTTAAGCATGGGATCGTGTTAGGGAGAGCAGAAAATTTCTAGGGATATTGTCTCTGGTGTTCCTAGTGGTGGCGACGCCTGCATGTTAAGGATAAATTAGTTAATTGCAGGAAATATGCCCTCCCCCTGGGTTAAACGCCCCCGCCTATAATTCACATTTGCCTTCCTCGAATGATGATGATGATCATCATTTTCATCAATTTCATTAAACATAGAGGAAATAAAATATTTAAATAAATCAGAAAGTTACCAAATCAAAATATCTTAAATCAAGGCACTTAGAATGAAAATAATAATA
>VOPJ01012964.1:0-11190 GCA_014673585.1 Semibalanus balanoides | reverse complement strand
GGGCCAAAACATATGATTGGCCCCTCCACTTTGAAAAGTGGGGGGGCAATTGCCCCCCTGGCCCCCTCCCCGGTTCCTACGCCTATGTCCCGGGATCCACATGTGACACCAGATCCAGGTACACAATAAGCCGAGGATCCACAAGGATCTCAGATCCTGATATATTTTATGCCGAGGGATCTACTGGGATCCCAGATCAAACTTCGGGATGCGGGCAAAAGACTGCTTATCAGACATACGCATGCAAGGCGGCTTGACAAGGGTTTATCCGGGACGTATGCTTGACATACGACAAGGGCCCTTTCACAAGGGCGTATGCTTGATATCGCCAGAGATCGGACATCTCAAAGTGCAAAACAATTGTGCCCGTTAGTGCCTGCGCTTACAACATCTCTCCCGATACTGTGTATCACGCTCATCTTATCTGCCGAATATGACAGCCACCAAATCGCACCTAATGGTGCTTTAATGACGGAGAAAGTATTGTAAAGACAGGGCACAGTTTCAAACCGTTACTCACGGAGCACGTCAGGTTCTCAGGTTCTGTTCTCCAGCGACTCCATCATGACGGTGAAGGACACGGGAGGTGAGATCATGAGGGTGGTAGGCGGTACTTATCGTTGAGAACTGGACCAAGTGCTGGCTTGTCTTTATCCTTAGGGATTTACTTTCGTTTGCACATGATGTCAGCGATGTTGGTTTTATACCCACAAAGCGGATGTGTCGCATGTGGTTGTGTCGCAATGATATGGTTAGGTTAGCCCTTATCATTGATTCAAATTTGTTAAGTCGTATGACTCGTAGCTGTTAAGCTCAGGCATTATATATATTTGTATAGGACAATGTAGCGGTGACTTGAGCTAAATTGTTTCGCATCGCAGCCGAATGATCGTAGTAGGTAGGTACTCTCCGACACAAAGGTATAGGTAGTATTGCTTGTGCTCATGCACTCGTATACCTATATTGACGTGCTGTCAGCGTCCATCCTGTTCTTCATCCTGTTTCCTATTTAGTTTGAATATTATTTGTAGCGCTCCTGATTCATATGCCTCAATAGCGAACAATTTCAGTGTATTCATCCGAGGCTGATTCAGTCGACGAAGCCTCTGACGTCGCCTCAAAGGTCCGCTGAAGGTCGGAGTCGACCGAGAGGTCAAAGGTCCGGCAGGTAGCGGGTGGTGGGTCCGGCAGGTAGCGGGTGGTGGGTCCGGCAGGTAGCGGGTGGTGGGTCCGGCAGGTAGCGGGTGGTGGGTCCGGCAGGTAGCGGGTGGTGGGCGTCACAGCGACTCTAAGCTTCGGGAATGACTCATCTCAATCGGCGTGTCATTGGTTGTAGGTATAGCTAGAAAGCGATAATCATTCGTATATACACGCCTGATATCAACTTTACGGCGAACGACTGGTCCATGACATTGAACTTCTCGGACGCTGAGTGCACTTCTATTGCGTCTGGATGAAAAGCCTCGGAGTCCGCTCAGTGGAGGTCGCGACCCTGTGTGGCATCGCACGATCACCGGACCTGAGTTGCTCAGTTCGTGACCACCCTGACCATGAGACCTGCGAGACAAGCCGGCCCGCTCGCACCAGCCCGGCCGGCCTGTCGGTCGCCAGTTGCCGCGTGACCCCGCGTGGCGGCGCTAGTGTAGCAGACGAGTGAGCCCCGCGGCGGTGGAGCAGCGCTGTTCGCGACAGAGCCGGGTCGCTCGCCCAGTGCCGGGGCTGGTACGGACGGGGGAGCGCTGAGTGGCTGTGTTGGTGACGGTACCGTCAATTCCGGAAACTGGGGTCAGATGAGTGTCGGGAAGAGCGTGGAGAGAGTGAAGGAGTGACCGAGGAGCGAGGGAGAGGGAGCAAACGGAGGAGCTGCTCTCCTGGACCTGGTGGACACCCGACACAGCCATGGGTCTGTCACAGAAGGCGCTGCTGGCCGCCGTGGAAAGGTCACAGAAACAGGCCGTGAAAAAGGTAACAGTCAACATTATGTTTAGCTTTGGTGTATGCGATGTTATTCGTAATCACTGGCGGATCCAGGGAGGGGGAGCATCAGGGGCAAATGTCCCCAAACCACTTGAAATTGGCGCAAATTTACACATTTCCTGATGTAGGACATTGCGCAACTTTTACTATGGAAAGATTATTTTAAAAAGTCTGCCGATGCATAAGGAAACTAAATCCGATGAGTTTTTGGAATTTTGTGAAACTTTTTTGGGGTGATGCCCCCCCCCCACGGCGCCACAAACTGACGTTCTAGATCCACCAGTGTTCGTAGTAAAGTTACAGTATTTAAATACAGATCGCCTTTACAAACGTTTAGTGCCACTGGCAACAGCTCAGATGTGATGTCAGGCTATATGTAGTGCTTACAGTGTCGTATGTGACATCTGACCTCTTACAGGCCGGGATCAGGATTATGCGTCAGGGGGGGCGCCAATACAAAAAGTTGCGCCCTCGGGCGGCACCCTACGGCGCGCCATAGAAAAGACCCGGTTCAGGGGGGGGGCGCCCAAGAAAAGCCCTCTGGATTCCGCGCCCATGTCTTATTTTTACAGATTGTACTTTCGCGCATGACAGCCCATGTGGGTTCCTTTTCTCCCGGGAGTCCGCTGTCCGCCTTTCGTGGACGGTCCCGCGCGAAGCTGCCCGGCTATCCCGACTGGTCGGTCACTTAGTAAGGAAGCTTGCAGGATGCACCTCTGGGAGACGGGGGCTAAGAACTAAGGGGCTTGACTGGGTTCCCGCTCTCAATCCATTTGATTCAGTATCAGCTTCTGGTCTGGCATAAGATGTTCAGATGGTCATTCTCAGTCGGGTCAAAATGTTTATATGCTTGTCAGTTGATCAAAATGTCCCAGGAATAGTAATTGATTTGATCTGCTTCGCTGAATTATTCGTTTCCTGGAAGCGTATTCAAGGTCCAAGTGCCTCCACTCTTCCCAATTATATTTGCATAACCGTAGCTGAACATGACGAAGAGCTGACCCGAATTAATTATACTTTTCTGGATCTTGCTAAAATGTTTTCGTCATTGCCTACGCTACTTAACCAAACCTTCGTATCATATGATGTTTTTCGCAGACTTGTATCAGATATCAAGTACTTGATCGGCATTATTGTCCACCACCTTTATTCTTAGCATCTTCATCAAATTCGATGAGCTGCTCAGCTGGCTTTGTATAGCTTCTTCTTTTTTAATGGCCGTTGAAAAATATCTGACAATGGAGGGATGCGTGAGAATTCCAGCATACTTGAATGCCCCGATTACGTATGCCTAAATATGTCAATTAGTCATTTTTTAAACAAGCTCTTTTAAGTGCAAAAATTACACAGAGACCAAATAGAAGTTCTACTAGCCGCACTAGCCATTTTGTAACTAGGCTCTTCTGAGGACACATACCTTTGTCCACTAGCACCAAAAGACTAAGCTCTTTCGTATTAGCACTAGCTCATACGTATCCTAGCTGTTTTGTCCACTAGCTCTTTGACCACTAGCGATTTTCTACACAGTCCAATGTTGCTAGCTCAAAATAGCACTAGCTCTTTTTGCACTAGCTCCTCTGCGGCCGCCGCGTATTATATCACACCAGATGGATCATGTGATTTCAAGACCCCGTTGAGACCGCGTTTTTGGCGATAACTTGTTCAGAAATGGCCGAATCCGAATTAAAATTTTCGCGCTGTCTATTTCAGCCCAGGCGCCGATTTGCTGTCCATATAGGTCTGCTTAAGCAAAATCCAAACTTATGGTACTGCCATTCACTTTCGTAACGTTACAATCTGCTCGGTAGCCCATTCCCACAGCAGAGGCTATCGTGACGTAGGTTGTGACCTCAAAAGCACGTGCTGTCTTGTCACCATCGTCGGTGGTCACGTGCTGTTGAGGTCACAACTCACATCCTACGTCACGGCAGCCTCTACTGTGGGGTGTGATTTACCGAGCAGCCTCTACTGGGAATTGGTTTACCGAGCAGATCTTAACGTTACGAGTCAATGACAAATACCATAAGTTTTGATTTTTTGTTAACAGACTATACGAACAGAAATCGGCGCCTGGGCTGAAATAGACTGTGCGAAAATTTGATTCGGGTTCGGCCATTCCTTAAGAAATTATCGACAAAAAACGGGGTCTCACGCGGTCTGAAATCCATAGTAGTATTTGCATACAATTAACCCGGCATTGAACGGTGTCTCAGACGTAAGTCGACCTGGAAGTGTGCAAATATTGCCCCCTCGTTATCTTTGGAACCAATGATTGCAGCGAGACACTCAAGGCGGCATTCGAAAGCCATCAATGAGACGCATCTAAACCATACTTTACATTCTCAAATAAATGTCACTTGTCGCGTCAAGGCCAGATCAAAGGCCACAATAGGCATTCCAGTTATTGGTTATACCTACTATGAACTTTCCATCCAAAGCCTTTGATTGCGACTAAGAACACTAAAAGTGCATACATTTGTATAATACACATTCTGTATGAGCTAAAGTGAGATTGTTGGCAAAGGTCAAGGTCAGGTCACAAAGTTCAAAATTTGAAATAGATGAATATAGATTAAAAAATCATGTTGCTAGACCAGCTTTGTCTTAGAAATACAGTGTTTGCATTCATTTGTCTGCATCTGGCCATTAAGTCATAAAACGCAATTAAAAAATATGACTTCATCGAGTTACCATACTTACATACTTGGATGCTATAACCCAGGTCAGTAAAGAAATCAGGATATTGCTTTGAAATTTGGTTCGGGTACCTATTGTTCATATCTTGTGGTTTTCCAACATGTATTCCGTTTTTTAAATATCTTACATAATTTTATGTTGTGGGCAATTTACCAAAGTAATTTGTTATATTGTTGGGGGTAATAAACAACAATTTCAGAACTCCGAGATAGCCATTTTGTAGGCCTTGCGATTTGCTATCTAATGAATTTTGTACGCATTTTTAAATAAAAAGTGGCCCTTGTACGGTTTGTTAAAGTTGAGCTGGTTTTATCGTCAAACTCGCGTTTAGTGACCTTACCAAATGTGCTATATCTAAACAAATGTATCAACGAAATTGCTTCATTTTTGCACAGAAGATGTAAAATGGGTGTGGGATAACCGGAAAGGTACCCATAGTTTCACGTTGATAGCGCCGTTGTGTTTTGAGCTATCACGAGAGGTCGTCAGGGTCCAATATTCCCCCTCCCCGGTCAATGGCGGGTTGATTGCAACCATAATCACCCAAAGTGCCCCCAAAGGTATGACACATCCCGTATGAACAAACAGGGGATTATCATGTCACTAAAGGTCACTATCCGAAAAATGCAAAGTCATGTGACACATGTTTTATGGACTGTTTTATACGTATCAATCGATAGTGATAATCAAGGCACCATCTGAGCTCATTTAAATGAAGTTAGTGTCGAGCTGAGGTCAAATTCCAGTCAAATAAGGTCAATTTTTTGTAATTGATAAGTCTTAGCAAAAAATACATGTTTCTAGATCAGTTATAACCAGGTCTGCGGAGTCTGAGTCGGAGTCGGTAAAATTTTACCGACTCCGACTCCGGCTGTCGGTTATGAACAGCGTATGGACAAGATATTTTACATGTGCGTTTTATAGGGTTTTTAGTGGACCTCCGGTGGCGGTGACTAAGCAAGTTTGTGCTTCTATAATTTGCCTTGCTTCGATTCTTTTGTTATATGCCAATATTCAATAATGAGGTGTGTACTGCAATGAACTTGATAGAACCCTGGTTTTGTCGTCGGATACAATTCGGTGTACCAACGATCATGATAAATCAATTTGTAAAAATATAACGGTTTATAAGCGACGTGTAGTTTGCGCAGGTGAGTAAGGCATTGTCCCATTCAAAAACTGTATTGAACTCATAATTATTGCTTGATACTATTAATCATGATGGCAGTGTCACAGTCACAATACATCACTTTTTGGCTTCAAGAAATGTAAAATAGAAGGTGATAAAATAACTTTATTTTTAATTAAGCCATTCATCCATCAGATGAGCGCCAATCTTGTTTTTATAAACGTTATTCAGTGCCCTTGCGAGGAACATAGTATATATTAAAGGTAAAACACAGTAATTAAATGACCTTTTCTCGGAAGGAACGATACATACTAGTTAATCAAAAACATGAGCTATTGGTGTGAGGGGGGGGTCATTTTTCGGCCACAGGCCATGTCAAACCGTAACACATTGACAACATGTGGCGGACACAACCCATGTGCCGAAAATTCACCCAATATATGTTTTGATTACTAGTATTTTCCTTTTAATCTTTTCGAGGAAAGGTCATTTTAGTTACTGGTTTTACTTCAATTCTTGTTTTTTCCTTGAAGCGATATTTTCTGCCATGATTATATAAATACTCTGAGAAAGCTAGAACCGAAGTTATTAACCTTCGCCTTTGATGGAGGTCATTTTATCCCATCAAACTGAAGGTTTTTATAATATGGGAAAACAACAGCGCGCAGCGGCGATAAACTTAGCGTAACTGTTAGGGAACCAATTACCCACATTCCGGGGTGGATCCAGAACGGTTGGTTGGGTCAGTTTGGGGGGTCAAATCCCAAAAAGTCTCGCAAAATTCTGAAAACTCATCGGATTTCGTTTGCTTATGCATCATTAAACGATTTAAAACAAACTTTCCTTTGTAAAAGATGTCTATATTTTCTTTACCTCAGGATATGTGTTAAATTTGCACCAGTTTCAAATTGTTTGGGGAGAGGAGGGGCATGGCCACTTGCCCCCTTCTAGATCCACCGATGACCACGTTGTGATAAATGTTGAGCTTCTGGTCGTCTAAGGTTAGGTCAAAGGTGGCCTTATCTGCAAAAATGTTCGTGTTGTGATAAAGCTACAGGTTTTGGCCAAATGATTTAAAATTCAAAGGATTTTATCAAGAAATAAGTTGCCTACAAATTATATAAGTATATCGATTATAATATCGGTGATATAAAGTCAGATCATTTTCGTGGCATCATTGCCTATAGGTCAATGGGTAAATGAAGAAGAGCTTCCTATTCAAAGGACAAAGGAATATGCATTACAATCAGGTCAATTTCGTTCAGGACCAAATTATGTTAGCCCATTCATGATGACCCATGTGCAATTGTTGCTTAGTAACAAGTCGACTGCAATATCAGCTGAGGTCATCTGATGTCACCAGCACTTTTTGCCGAGAACTCATGATGGAAAAAAGATAGACATTATAGAGTCAAGACGCGTCCCCCACATGCGGTATGACCTACCTGGGTCACTAAATGACCTTGACCAGAGGTAAAATTTTGACGAGACCCAATCCGACCATCATGATTGTGGGTTCGAAGCGTCTTGACGATAAAAACAATGATGTTAATTCTATTATCACATCTTCATTAGTTAAGTTATAACGCAAGTGTGAGCTTTGGTGACCTCTGGAGCCATTCTATTGACACGAGTTAAAATTTAAGGGCACCGAAGGCGATTGCGCTTATCAAGAGTTTCCTTTTAGGCTCCTAGCCACCATAGTTTCCGAGATATTCGGGGTTTTCTGGAGCAAAGTTCTAATATTCGAAATGTTGTCATTTGATGACCTCTGGTGACCTCAATATTGACCTGAGCCCTCCCCCCGTCCTCCAAAAATATCGAAATGACTCAGATTAGTCTTGTTTGAAGCTTTCGACGCCTTTTTACGAGTCTTCCTACCCTTTTCATTTCGAGTTAGTGGGGTCGTGACCCCCTATTGGGGCGAAGTTGTTTTAGAGGCCCACCCGGGCGCGGGTCAAAGGTCTGAGCCGATCCCAGAGTCGATCCCAGAGTCGGAGTCTGAGTCGGAGTCGACTCTGGAGGGTCCCAAATCCAAATTTTTGAAGAAAAAAATTTGTGTCAAAAAATTAAATTATACAATTTTGATATTTTTGTTTTACAATATTTTTATGTCTGTCTGATTCCATTCCAATTTATCTTTAAATTTCTCCCTTTTCACTGCTTTTCAAAGTTTTGTCGATTCTGTTGCTAAATTCGAGCATAGTTCGCTGTGCTTGAAAGGTTATGACTAAGTCAAAAATGGCGTTATTATTTTGAAATTGTTTTTTTTATGCTGCTTGAACGCCACTATTTTACTTATATTCTGGTTATTAATATAAAAAATAGTAAAAAATAAATAAATAAAATAAATTGGGTAAAATCAAAAGTTTTGAATTTTTTAGATTGCAATTTTATACCACATGTAACTTTACATCTTTCTGTTTTGAGGGTTTTAGTTTATCATAAAATGTAACCATTTTACAGCTGCTTAAAACTTGAGGGATTTTGTCGCTAAATTCAAGAAACGTGACCACAAAATGATGTATAATGTATATCTATACCCCCGAAAATTGCAACATTTCCAAATTTTTCAACCGATGTAAAATTGATTTGCAGGAAGGTTTTGAAAGTTACAGGTTGATATCTTGAACGGTTTGTAAGTTATCGCGAATAAACGACAGGGGGGGCAATATTTGCCCCCGGTCAAGCGCGGGTTAAAGGGAATAGTTCACCTTTAACATTAGGTTTTGAGTTGAGATAGCCAAGTTGTGGCGCATGCTCGAAAAATGACTTGTGAGCTTCACATTTCCAAGAAAACCTCTTAATTATTTATATTCAGTCCTAAAAGTCGCGGACCGGGTATACCGGTAACTTCCAATCGCTGATTGGCTGATTTTGCGAGCTGACGTATGATTTGACTCACAGATGACGTAAACTTTGGGGAAAAGATGTAAGTGCTGACAAAACCATTACTGTTCAGTACCTCATTCTTTTTATAACTTGCAAGAATGAACTTTGTCAGGTAATGCTATGCATAGTGATTTTGAGTTAAATCTTCTAAAACATTTGTCTAAACAACGTTCTGTAGCGATGCGTAGCGTTCAGCCTGGCCTGAACTTCCCAGCTCGCGACAAATGGTTGATCTGTCCCCTTCCCCACTGCCGAACCCCACTCGCACCAGTAGCGCGCGTTGCCGCTGTTTGATTGGCTCGCCCGCGGCGCAGCCGCCCCGCTGACCTTTTGACACATAATCCCAGACAGCCGCCCCAGAGCACGGACAGTAGCGACGGATGGGCGGAACACTACACTTTCATAGTTAAAATCTAATAGTGACGAATACCTACTTAAAGCAAGGACTGTGATGGTTTTCAAACGTGTATTTCCGCATCTTCAACAAGTATTGGGCAAGTACACACCATGTGTACGACACGATCCCTTACTTAAATCAATGACGTTGCGATGCTTCTCAGCCAGCTGATTCCATTACTTTTGAGACAAAAAGAGTATTGAGCTATCACCAAAGACTCTACTATCCCGATCTCTTAATTTTGCTTTTTTCCCGCTAGAATATAGGTTTTTGACAACTAGTAAACCTCCATCTAGTTGCTAACGTGTTCTTGCTTCTCTTCATCATTTCTGAACTTTTTCTCGTTTTTTTCAAGGTGAACTATTCCCTTTAATAGACGCATGAAACGAGCGTTTTTTGCGCCGCACGCCGTGCGCTGCAGGCCTACGTCGGTCGGCCGGATTTGGGACCTCTGTACTAGGTTTGGCTTTACTGCTTACCTCGGGGCTCGAGCAAGCCTCACCACGTACTCGGGGATAATGAAACGGGAGTTACAAAATGCATATGAAACGGTACAGTTCAAATATGTCGCGTCAAGAAGGACCACATTACCTGTGCTTACACATTTGTGCAGTGTGCTCATGGATCTATAGAACTGCTAGAGGCAGCATTTGTCAAACGTGTAACTCTTGGCGACTAGAACGCGTCTTCCGATACTGAACATTACTAGCTAGTAGCTTTAAACATAGCTATTGTCAATTAAAGCAGCTCGAACACCAGACTGCGTTACATTTTTGGCGGCTCAAGACAAAAAAAGCATCAGGCATGCATTGTGGAATGCTGGCGCCGGTCTTGCTGCCCCCCCCCCCAGTATCCGAATTTCAGCTCGGCGGGGGGGAGGGGCTGGACCTGTGACTGGGTGGTTACCCCCGTTAGCATGTTAGACGAGTCCCTTATTCATGGGCCTATGTCTGTGTTGCTTTGAGAGACGGTGTTTTCGCGAATCCTGTGGTACCTACAGGGTGTAACAAAATTATCCGAACGTCATGTTTTCCGCTCGTATCTAAAGGCGCCCGCTTCAGTTTTAATGGCCGCATGCCCAGATTGTTGCGCAGGTGGCGGTAGGCCATCATGTGGGAGATCATGCAGCCTGCCTGGGACTCCGACCATCCACGATATAGTAAGATTTTGCTATCTATAAGTGCACCGCGCTATACCGTGAAAACTGCGATATGCTTATCACGCGCATTGTTATATTTCAATCAATGCAGAATAAATTAAGGTTGACTGGATACTTGAGTCTTTAAGAAGGCTATGAGAAACATTATTTTTAACTGCGGTTTGATGAATCAAACATGTCATGAACTGGACAGGAAATGTATTATTCCGTGTTAGTCGGCTAAATTAAATATAACATATTTGATGCATAGGCGTAGGAGCCTATGGGCCAGGGGGGCAACTGACCCCCAACAATTTCGGATTTTAACATTACGCCTATGGGCGTTGCATGGAAAGAATCGACTTCAAAATGCATTTTGCCCCCACCCCCCAAACTTCAAATGAGTTCCTATGCCCCTGATTTGATGCTATGTCCTAGTGATGATAAACATGTGATCCTGAATGCGGGAATTCTTGACTAACGTTGTGCCTTTCAAACGGCATTGGAGTTTGCGGATCGAACTTACGGGCTTGTCCTGTTTTCAGGGCGGAAAGTATGTATTGAGTCTTATTTAATAGCAATACATTGCAAATGAATACGCACACATTTGAGGCTGTAAGCGTCAATCGGGATCATGAATCTCGTATAACTGTCGGACAGTTTCCTTTGTTGATTTCATCTGACACGTTGCTGTTGGAAATAAAACGTGTCTGTATCATGTCTAGATCTTAACTCGTTTCATTTGAATGCCGTTAGGCACACACGCGATGCTATCTAGGAGTTAATAGCGCATTTGCCAAATCGTCGTTGGTCAAAACTAACGACATACGTCGTGCAATGAATGGCTTCATACAGTGCTCGTATATGCAGGTACAGCAGAAAATCACAGCCAAATTTTTGAGATATTTTAATCTTTGCCTGCGCACACAAAATATAGGTACTACATAATCAAAATATATT
>VOPJ01012963.1:0-11188 GCA_014673585.1 Semibalanus balanoides | reverse complement strand
CAGCAGTCCGATGCGCTCCTCCCTCGCCAACAAGTTCGACACCATCAGCATCAGTTCGTCTCGTGACTGCAGTCCGCTGCGTACCTCCTTACAGAAGACGGACGTCGACTCGTACCGCGGCTTTAGCACACTGCGGGCGTCCCGGGCGCGCTCCAGCCAGCGCTCCGACGGGAGTAACTCATCCTCTTCCTCCGGTAGCATGACCAGCTCTCGGAAGTCCCCGCGCTGCCGCTCCAGCCCTCGAGAGCTGGTCAGGGACGCGGTGCGCGCGCGCCAGGGCCTCGGAGGGCTCGAGGCGACGATGTCGTCTCGATCTTCGTCCTACACGTCGCTGAATGACACCCTAAGCAGCACGGGCAGCACCAGCGGATCGGACACACCCATGGTAAGACGGCCGTGACCTGGTGAATATGGTTTTAGCAGTCGGCTTGATTAAGGCGGGTTCTTGTCTTATGCGTGGCAATGCCGTGCGTTGAGCACTCGCTGACGGGGATTTAACACGTTCGAAAGAGTGAGAGAGAGTCGCCTCCAGTTTTGCGTCCCTGAAAGCCGCTGAGAAAACGGCATAATTCCAGAAAAAAAACCTGACGGATTCTTTGCTCTTCGTTTTTCGAGTAGCTTTTTATCCACATACCACCTGTTTGAAGGCCGTGTCCTGGTTTTTGCCGGGCGTCTCTCTTTCAATCATCACGTTATCAGCACTCAACAGTGGCCACATGCACGGAAACAAGTACAGGCAAAAAGGTCGCAAAGTCGATTTCTAGGCTTTGATGTAGTCGAACATATATTTCGATTGATGTCTGGTTATTGGATCTAAAGAATTCACAGGGAGATTTAAAATGAATCATTGGTGTCCACACTTTTTAAAGCACTTAAGTATTTTATGCTTTTTACTCTCACACTTATCACTAAAAGTCTACAAGCCTACAAAGTGAATCAATTGTAATCCGACACACCTCATTAATCCACCAGCAACGCACAGCCGTGGTCGAAATTCTCACAGCTGTAGTGACTCACTGTCTCTCCGTGATGGAATCATCAGAGAGCCGCGGAGCCGCACCTGCCGTACCACTCCTCCCGGACACACGTCACACACCTCGCACAGACTCTCTCTCTCCTTCATCTCTTCTCTCTCTCAGGGAGGAGCGGGCACTTCCTTGAGGAGGGGGGGGGGGTACTCATTAGCACTGCCAAAAGACCAGCAATTCTCACACCAGCGCGCGGCGCTCCCCCGTTTAGCCCCGCGCGCCGTGTGTTGGCGCGCGGTGTTGCGTTACGGCCGTTTGTTTGTCGCGGTCTGTCGGCATGGGAACGAACCGGCGGCGGCGCCGTGTAGGGAGCGTGGGAGTTTTCGTAGGGGAGCGTGGCACTTGGGGGAGTGCGTGAGGCTCGAGTGTCACAGCCCGTTAGTGTTGGGAAGACGCGCGTGTGTTCGCATTAGACGCAATGTAAACAGCGGGACAAACCGGGAGGAATTTATTTTACCGAGAGCTCTAAACGAAGTGTCAAATGTGAATGTGTTTTTGAGTGACGTCACTTTTTACTACACGCACGCGGTCCAAAACAGCACCTTGCTGCTGAACGACTGAGGGAGCCGTGGCAGACTGTGTTTAATGTTTATCCAAGCTTTGCCGACTGACGCTTCTCATCTGACGACTGACACATCTCCTAACGACCGATTCTCGTGCCCGCAGACCATCCTGCGCGTGCACACGCGCTACATCCATCCGGACCTCGAGTACCGGACCATGAGTGTCAAGCACACGACCACGTGCCGCGAGATCGTCGAGCAGCTGCTGAGCAAGTTCCGGCTGAAGCACCGCGACCCGAAGCTGTTCAACATCTGCCTGGAGGTGGCCACGCGCGGCACAGGTCAGTCGCTAGCACTCCTGGGGCGACACCGCCGATTGTGTCACCCACTGCAATGACCGTGGCACCACCACCACCATCGGTACAGCACCCTGATCCTGCCCTGCTGGCCACTGCCCCCGCTCTAACCTTCCCCTCCCTTACACCGGCCCGGAACAGCCCTCTGCACCGGCCATGTCCTGCGCCGCTGACTGCTGAACTCGGAAACGCTCTGCTGGCTAGTGACCCAGCATTGACCCTGTACCGCCCCCGGCACCGCCCGGGGGCACGGTGGGATTTCGGCCGTCAGCACCGGAAGTTTTCTTGTTTTCCGGTGTGCCGCTGGCCCACTTCAGTGGCCGCGGCTCTGCCCCGGGGCCGCTAAATGACCGGAAGTTCTCAGTGCCGGGTCAGAGGCGAAACGCACGCTGTTTTGCCGGTGAGCTTCGGTCGTCCGTTTCGCCGCTAATCTGCATGTGAATGGTGTCATCAAACGGTGCAGTGTTTTGCGCTGAAAGTGCTGAGCTTTCTACGCGCCGTCATTGTTTAGATTTTTCTCTTCCATAGGATTAGCGTGTGCTACCCTGACACGGTCACGAATTGGAGGCACAAAGGAGGCATTGTGATTCAGCTGCGCGTTGCAGTCGGATATCAGGTCAATCATCGGCACTTTGCATGGCTGGTTAGACAGAAAGGCCAGTGAGGGTAATGAGCCCGGCGTCTTCTATTCAACCTTACATCGCTTCAATCAATGAGCCATGTCGACAGCGACCCAGATTTGTATTAAGCGAATGGCGAACCTATACGATCATATCGAACCACTAATAGCCCGGATACCGAGAGAACCAGTTGCTGGAAAGAGGTGACGTACAGTTCTGGCGATTCACTCCGGAGAGAGTGGCGACTGGCGAGTGACGAGGTTGGTGCCGATTCACGATCAAGTACCATTATGACGCACTGCTCGACCGGATGGCCCTCAGTGCGTCAGACCCGCCGGAGCTCAGTGTGTCAAGAGCAGAGATGCGGGTGCTGACATGTGGCCTCACGTGGTTACACGCGTGATCAGAGAGCAGACACGTGGTCTCACGACCGCATTGGACGCAACTATACGACCATCACCCAACGGCCTCCGTCGACGGGCTGGTGACTATGTAAAATAGACTGCTGCACGCGGCGCCTGTGCGTCCGGTCTGCGGTGACAGCTGACCGGGACCGGGGGACCGGGACCGGTCTGCGGTGACCACACGTCTCTCCTCTGCTCTGCGGAGGGACACTCATGTCAGACCGGCTCCTTCGGCCGCTGCTGTGGTCCGGTGACGTCACGCGGTGACGTGTCGGCCTCCCCGGTATGTAAAGGTCCGAGGCCGGCCGTCGACTGTCTCTCCAGCGGGGTTTCTTCCTCCTGACCCCGTTAGGCGTCTGTCTCGCTGCGCCAAGCTGACACGAATGTACGGGACGTGATACTGTCAGCGCTGAGACACGGTGTCACGTGGCGCGGTGTCACGTGGCGCGGCGCTGACACGCTGACACGGGGACCGACGCTGACACGGGTAACGACGCTGACACGGGACCGACGCTGACACGGGACCGACGCTGACACGGGGACCGGCGCTGACACGGGGACCGACGCTGACACGGGGACCGGCGCTGACACGGCATCACGGGGGGCGCGGCGCTGACAAGGTGATACGGATCACGGCGCTGACCCGAGTGACATAAGGTGCGGTGCCGGACACGACACATCCGTGTAACGTAACACCCCCCCCCACACACACACACCTCGTGCTGGCCGGAATCGTCAGCCGGGACAGACAGGGTCAGCGGGTAGCCGGCAGCGGGCGGCCGCGGACCTTCCCTGTCCGGTCGGAAACGGTTTCGTAAGCGGCTTATTGGGTAACCGAGTGGGACTGTGATGGAATCTTCTCCGGCATGGCTGTATGATAACACATCTGAGTCGTTTCGGGTTTAACGTCTTAGATCTCTCAAGAAGCGAAGCGAAACATATCACGACTGCTTCACACGGTATATCACATCTACTTTTCCGAGTACTTTTAGCAGCATTTCCGGAACGAATCAACTCATTAACGTTGATTAATGACCTTTAACATGAGTTACATAACGCTAGGATCCCTAATGAGAAATGCGTCTCACCGTATATTCAGCACATATTCATCGGTGCGTAATGGAAATGCAATGCAGCAGTCAGCCGTGCATTTCAATCTCCCGCTCCGCCGCGCGGCGCGGCGCGGTTGCGGTGCTCGGTGCTCGTGTCAGGTGGCTCGGTGCCAGAGCCTGTGACTCAGTGGCAGGTGTCCCGGCTGCACCTGCACCAGTCGCCTGTGGTCGCAGTCGCGCGTGGTATGCGGCTCGCGCTGGGATTAAGGCCGCGACCGCGCAAAACACCGGAACCCGTCTGTGACTGCCAGCGAGCCAAGGCCGGTCGGATTTCGGTTCGCACGGCGGGCCGCAAGTGACTCAGGTCTCCGGAGGTCCGCTTGGTCAGCGAAGTTCAGCCAGAGGTCAGCCACTGAGGTCATGCGCAAGTCGGTCGCGGGTCAGTCGCGCGAGTGTCTGGTGTTTCAGCGGCGGTCGGAAGAACGAAGTGGCGCACCACTGCGCTACTTTCGTCGTAATGTCTTTTAATTAGCCACGACCTGAGGTTGACCTGGGGTTGAACCTGGGTTGACCTGGGGTTGACCTGCCCGACACCTCGCCGCCAGTTGTGGAACAGTGTTAGCCTATTGACGGCGGCAGGGTGTGAGAACTGAGACAGTTGGCTGCATTATACGCTGTGACACTAACGGTGGTCGTGTCTTTTTCCTGCAGGTTCCACCGTTAAGACGGTGCTGGATCTAGACGATGACGCGTGTCCAGCGCAGCTGCAGGCCTGCTACCCCCGCGCCGAGTCCAGGTAAGATATACACGGTGCAGACGACCGGTACAGGGGACCGCAGATACACGGTAGGTGAGATCAGACAGACCTCCGGGAGCTGATCCGCTCAGAGACAAACGAGCTGTGAACTCTGATAAGTATCAACCCAGGTGGTGCCGGACTTCATAATTCCCTTCATCCCAATTGCATTTAAGCCACCAGGGTTAAGTGGAGCTGGGTGTTCGTAATGTGCCGCATGTATGCAGAAGGGAGGGAGGGGCTGCAGGAAGGGAGGGAGGGGGCTGCAGGGACGGAGATAGGGGGCTGCAGGGACGGAGGGAGGGGGCTGCAGGGACGGAGGGAGGGGGCTGCAGGGACGGAGATAGGGGGCTGCAGGGACGGAGGGAGGGGGCTGCAGCGAGGGCTGCAGGGACGGAGGGATGGGGGCTGCATGGGAAACGGAGGGAGGGGCTGGCAGGAGGAGGGAGGGCGCAGGGACAGAGGGAGGGGGCAGGGAACAAGAGGGAGGGGGCTGCAGGAACGGAGGGAGGGGGCTGCAGGGACGGAGATAGGGGGCTGCAGGGACGGATATAGGGGGGCTGCAGGGACGGAGGGGGAGCAGAATTCCCCGCTTGCGGACCACACCCGACCCGTTGCTTGTAACGGTGCAGCCGGCCTGACAAATACCGGCCGTGGCCTCCGCTGCTGACGCCTGACCATGGCACGCTCCGGTCGGCACGCTCCGGTCGGCACGCTCCGGTCGGCCGTGATATGTCACATGCCGCGACAAAAACGGCCACTCTCAGCTCAGTGACCTACAGCGGCGGAGGAGTGGACAGCGGCCACAGGGGGCTGCAGCTGCAGCTAAGACGGCATCTGACCGCGCGCTCCAAACCCAGCCCGGAGTATAGCTCCAAATCCAGCCCGGAGTATAGCTCCAAATCCAGCCCGGAGTATAGCTCCAAACCCAGCCCGGAGTATAGCTCCAAATCCAGCCCGGAGTATAGCTCCAAACCCAGCCCGGAGTATGGCTCCAAACCCAGCCCGGAGTATGGCTCTGAGCTGTGTGGGAAAGCCGGGCAGCGATGCAGGCTATTTAAGTCGGGACTGAGTTTGCTGTCAGTTAGGCTTCTCAACACCGTCCGGTGAAGGGATAGCGATGACTTCTCATGGTTCTGTGGCTCGGACAGAACGTCCGGCAGAGCGAACTCAGAGCTTAGAGTTTAGACTGAGTGAGTCGGTGAGGAACGCTACTTCACGCTCCTCGCTCGCTGCCACAGGGGCTTAAGTTTGACCCGGTGCTGAATCAGGCGACTTGTGACGGACGAACCGAGGAGGTGGCATGCCAGAATAATGCAACTTACCGCAGGAACGTTTGCATGCAATAAAATAATCGAACACAGTTATTGAACTTCCGCCTTCCATTATCCCACTTGAACTGACAACACCATGATATAATGCACAATGCATATCTCATAACGTTCTACTGTCTATTTTTATTTTTACATATCCGACTGCAACTGCCTCCGATAAAATATCAAGATTTTCGATTGGCAATGGTAAGTGCATTGCCCTTATTTCCTCATCGTCCGCCACTGACCATGCTGGATATCGAGTTGATCAAATCACGAGCTCGTCTCAAGCTGTCCAATGTCTGCTACCAATCCCCATTGCACGTACCTCACTATTTTTCTCTTTTGCTGCAGGTTCACGATACGGACACGGCAAGGCGGCGCAGTCAAGGTTGTTGACAGCGTTCTTATGGCTGGGGTAAGTGTCTTAGTTTGTCTGAGGGTTTCTCAATATCGGATTTTTCACTATTTTCCACAGCGATTGTTAGAACTCGTAGAGAGCAACGATTTTCGGACTAATTCACAATTTTCCAGAACAATCTGCTGACGTTGAATTCTGCTTGTTCTCCGTCGCCGGCCGATATTAATCTGAGCATCGTGACCCAAAGTCGTCTAAGCCGCCTCGGAATGAACTCGAACGTATAAAGCTTCCCCGTAATCCGGCCGCGACTTGGCACGACCGCGTCTGTCTGCGTCAGCACTGCTTTTACCCTGTTCTAACCAGACGCTATTTCTGACTTCAGTCGCTGTACAAGAGTCTGATGATTTCCGAGCGGACCACTGCCCAGGAGGTGATTCAGCTGCTGCTCAATTATCACGACTCTGCCGACAGTCCCAGCAGCTACTCCCTGTACGAGGTGAGCATTGGGAAACGCAGCTCGAAGAACCGAGGCAGCTGCGGTATACAAGTTTGGGCAGATAGCTGGTGGATATAAAACATGATTGTTAAATTGTCCAAGCGGATGTCCGTATCCGATTATTTGAATGCCTAGTTTGGCAATCACAACATAATCCTTCGACAAAGCTCATTACTGGCTAACACAAATCGTATGAAAAATAGCCAGTGTTTTTCTTGCCGAAAAGACAACCAAGGGAGGCAACGTTTCATTTGTACCCGAAACACATGATGTTTGTATATAGGTACCCGGCTACTCAGTCTTATAAATCCCCATCATAACCACAATCTCGGATGTCTCTATTGCAGGTGTGCGACGGTATGAACTATGAGAATAAGCTGCACAAGAACGAGTTTCCCCTGGAGCTGCAGATGCAGCGCGAGTCGACGACCCTCTCCGACTTCAGCTTTGTGCTGAAGAAGCGGCCCGCGCTGACTCCCCGCACCGGTCGCGAGTTCCCCCTCCGCCGATCGGTGAGTACCCTCCGAGGACACAAAAGCTGACCAGCGCCAAATACATTTTACACTTTTGCCCTTTAGTTTTCGAAGTTTTTGAATTATGTTCATTGCTTTCTTTCTGACGATTCCCCAGTCGCAGTTTGTGACTGTGTGACTGCGTTTCGTTCCGATCTGCCGCCATCTAACGCCGCCTGCGTCTGTCTCTCTCAGCAGTTTGTGCGCTGGAGCCGCAGCCGGCAGTCGCTGCGGCCGGTGGAGCACCAGCGTCGCAGCGCACCACTCGCCCCGCTCCCCTCCTGCGAGAGCGAGGACGACAGCGACGACGATGACGTCTTCTACATCTGAGTCGGCGGCGTCAGCGCCCCAGACAGCTGTCACCAAAGGTGAGGCTCGACCAGAGATGGCTAGGGGAGGTTCAACTGGTGTTTGTCTCGCAGTCTTCGTGTGAGCGAGATCTTGTCTACGGGGATAAGAAGGCAAAAAATGTTGTTGCTTGTGCTTAGCCCTGTCTGCAAAGAAGTTCTGCATGTGTGTGGGCGTCTCAGACGAGGTTGTGCAGAATTGTGAGCCGGCCGTTTCATTGTGTAGAATTCTGGGCGGTCGAGTTCAGGCGGCTAGAGAGTCACGCAAATCTGGGAAGATTACATTTCCAGTGTATAAAACTGGCCCGGCGGCGCAACAGATGTGTCACGCGTGGAATACGCACCAGGTCATCTGCTAGTAAACTGCTTTCCGGTTTATCATTCCATTATTTACTGAACTGGTTTCCAGCTTAGCATGTTCTGAAAATTGGTGACTTAGCGTGGAGAACCTAACTGTCCAACTAAAGTCCAGCATTCCCAGCGTCGCACCTTTTTAGGAAACACCAGATTACAACTGCATTCCTCGCTGTTCCAGAAAGTCTTCAGGCAGCAGTGTTCTCCTGGCTGAGGCTGAAGACGGGGTCGTGCTCATGCAGGGCCTGGTCGCTGATGAGGCGACTTCTGCCGCTATGAAGCACCGTCATCGGTCCAGGCCCTGGACCGGGCCCGACTGGCTGGTCCCCTCACTCTGGACACAGAGAAGTAGGGATCCAGACACACCATGTCAGGCCGAATCCCCAACAGAGTCCCACTGGTCCCGTCGTTCTCTGCGCAGAGTGGCATGGATCCAGAAGGGTACCACTCACTGAATTGAACTATTTTACTTCGTGACATGTGTGCGTTTTCAATATGTGTGGTGTGCAGTGCGTTGGCCAGTTGAGGCGGTTTTACGCCAGTTGCTGATATTCCAGTGTACGCGGAAGTTGCAGCACACTGGATATTGTGTTTGTTAAGTGTGAGGGCGGTAGGTCCGCTTGTTACATTCCCAAGTGTCGAAGTGATTTCTATATATTACGAGTGTTTCGGGAATCTTATTAAAGGTGGATATGTCTAGTCAGATATTTGTTGCTGCTTGTTGTTGTGCACCAAATGTTCGCAAAATACAACGCGAGCGACTTATTACGTTTGTTTACGTACATGGATTATCTGATCAACGCCGGTGGAAGCATGCACCAGAACAACACTTCATCTTTTCATTAGTCTGCACCAAGGCTATATAAACCAGGAAGAACGCCCCGGGCGAAAAAGTGGAGACAACTGCGCCTTGCACGGCGCCTTGCAGATAGCGTTACGTAAACAAATGATGTTCGGCTATTCTCACCCACCTACACTCAGAACCAAGCGAGACCGGAGAGCGGTCTCCGAGGTATGGAAATAGGTCTCAGAAAAGAGCCCACAAGTTTGAAACCCTTTATCGCGCGCCACATTCAGATTCTCTTATGAAACCTTTTCAACTTGTAAAAGACCCTTTGGGGGTTTCGCAAGGAACATTACACTTACAGTCGTCAGAGAACCCCACAGATCCTTTCTGTAAAAAAGGCCATCGAGAACCTATATGGTGTCGAGCTCCTATTTAACGTTTTTGAACCGTTACCCATTTTCAGTAATTGGTATCAAAACCCATGGAAACCTTTTAGTTTCATGTAAGGTTCTTTAAGAACCTTTAGCGGTAGATATATCGATGCTCGTTTCGTTTTGCTTTGCGGCCAACACACTGCGTACACAAGCCCGTTCATTTTATTATGAACATAACACGACGGCAAAAAGTGACAAAGTAAATATCAATGGATAGATAATGCAATGGGCGATACAATACATGAGTGATGGATAGAAGTAATGTGCAGTGTATTCAGAAAGGACCTGGACATTGTTGAAATTGTCATTAAAACTTGATTGAAACTACAACAGCTCCTCATCTACTAAAATAATGCGAAAAAAGTCACTTGCATTGACTTCCAAGATCAAGATCACCAAGGAAAATCGATAACGTAATCACTTGCCAAAACACCTGCAAGTTTAATTTCTTCGTTCACGTTGTTCTCCAGTCAGTAGGTATTTTCTTGATGTTTCTTGAGTCGACTCACTTGTAAAAAACGCAGCATAATTTAAAACATTTGACTGTTGCACACAATCACTTTGGTAACAATGGTTTAAGTACAACCATGATAAATACTCAAAAAAAAAAAAAAAAATATAAGCAGCACATTTCCGTCAACCAGCGTCGTCAGCCGTCGACTAATGAGCGTCGAGGGTGTCTGACGCTGATTGGCTGAAAAGCTGTCAGCAGCAGAGGGCTCAATATATAAACAAACGATATTCGCGGTCCGTGACGCAACGTGTTGTTGCCATGGGCTCTGTCGCCCAGCACCGTCACTAAATAGTAAATACACTAGATAGCCTGCATTGCGCGATGCGCAATAACCGCCACACGCCAACACCAAAAACCGCAAACGCCGCCCCAAACGCCGCCCGCAAACGCCACCCGCAAACGCCACCCACAAACGCCGCCCGCCAACGTCGCCCCAAACGCCGCCCGCAAAAGCCGCCCGCCAACGCCGCCCGCAAAAGCCGCCCGCCAACGCCGTCCGCCAACGCCAAAAACCGCAAGCGAAGCCCGAAAACGCCGCCCGCAAACGCCCTACGCCCCCGCCGCTCGCAAACACCCCCCGCCCCCGCCGCTCGCAAACGCCACCTGCCAACGCCACCCGCAACCGCCAAATACAGTCAACGCCGCCCGCAAACGTCACTCACAAACGCCACCCACACTCAAACGCCGCCCGCAAACGCCGCCCGTAAATGCCGCCCGCAAATGCTGTCCGCAAACACCACCCACAAACGCCTCCCGCAAACGCCGCCCGCAAAAGCCGCCCGCAAACACCGCCCACCAACTCCGCCCGCAAACGCTACCCGTCAACGCCACTCGCAAATTGACCCGTGTCTTAAAAAAACTCGCAAAACTTATACAGAATACAGAATAGGGATGTGCATTGATCCCCGTATCCCGTAGCCCATAGCCCGTAGCCTGTAGCCCGTAGCCTGTAGCCCGTAGCCTGTAGCCCGTAGCCTGTAGCCCGTAGCCCATAGCACGACGCCTGTAGCCCATAGCCCGTAGCCCTTAGCCCGTAACCTGTTTCCCGTTTCCCGATCTTTCTGAATTTCACCAATCTCGAAAAGGCTCTACAAAAAATGTAGAGTTCATAATTTAATATGCGTCAATATGGTATCCGTCGAATGGAGGCTCGTTTTGTGCCTAGCATGCTTTTTACTATGCCGATATTTTGCCAAGGCAAATTGCTCCAGACTGAATAGCTAGATAAAATATTTTACTATATGCCGAGATATCCTTTCAACATTATCACAAAAAGTTGGTAAACACTTCTGGCCCGCTCAGACGTAATGT
>VOPJ01012962.1:0-42611 GCA_014673585.1 Semibalanus balanoides | reverse complement strand
TGTCTCATCACTGTGTACTCAGCACCGTCTGTACGGACCTGCTCTGTCTCGTCACTGTAAATCCCGCCTGCAGCACGGTCCGAACGTGACCCGACTTACAAGTGCCGAGATTGAGAGAGACTCCCGCCGACAAAAGCATTACGTCATCAGGGGTACGCAGATAAAGCTCGGGATGGCCTCAGCGTACTGATCAGGCTCCCATTGGCACTGGAGCGGAGGTTTGTGATGTGATGGGACGTGCACTGCTGCTGCTGTCTGGCGGCGGTTTCGTGAACTTCGTCGGGTTGGGTCGAGATTCGTTGCCGTGACCTGATGCTAGTTGCACAAAGCAAAAAGTTTGTAGTTACAAACTTGTAATTCCAGTGGGTCAGAGGTTCTGGTTTTTTATGCTGCATTGATAGTTGACGTGTTTGGTTGCTGAGGTTATTTTCTGGGTGTGGTTGCTTCTTTGCTGAGGGTCTAAGAGTGATGGTCTAGTTTACATAAACATATGTAGGTAGCTTCAAAAAACAACAACAGAGATTCGATTAGGAATCTCCGGCCTTAAAGTATATTAGCGTGTCTCTAAAAATATAAAATATTGATTTGAACCATTGTATTTTTATAAGGACTGTGTAAGCGTATATTCGACTAAATTCCAAATTAATCAGTTTGTATCTAGTTATTTGGCGAGGCACCGAAACATATTGTGAATCGCATATATTTACCACCGCGCCGCTATGTGGCAGTAAACAGATATTTCACTGAATAATGCAACACTATCATCCAATGTTAACAGACACTTGCAGATCTAGCACAGCTTCAGGCTCACATTGGCGGTGCCCTTCACGCTACTCCTAAAGTCCTCCACATCCTGGAAGAGAGCGGCCCTCTGCTCTTCGGGCTGGACGTGGTAGATGTAGTCGCTGGCCAAGTGGATCCCTCGCTCAGTCAGATCGTTCACTACGGGCAGGGGCCGGGTGAACTTCTTTAGCACCTTGTGCTCAGGGGAGAGGGGCCAGGATGTGGCGGGGGCCAGCAATCAGTCCTGGGGGAAGGGGGGGCGTTCAGCTGCAGAGTGTTTTACACGAGCCAAGAGCCTCGGAGGTGATCAGGGAGGCCATCTCCTGCTGGGCCAAAGTTCTGTATGGTTGCACAGGAAAGGCCGGCTTGTTGGTCCTGATCTTATTTCTCTTCATTCTGTGAAGCTGCCTGGCCATCTGCTCCTTGGTGTCGTCTTTCAGCCCCTTGTCTGTCAGGGAGAGCACTATCAGGAGCGGGTGATGCACCACAGGTGCCTATAGAAATGACTTGAGTACCCTGTACCGTTGAGACCAGCCTCGGAATCACCAGCCTGTACTTGTTGACGACAGATATAAACTCCAGATCCTGACTAGCAGCAGATGATGCGATGGAGCTCCGAACCAGTACTTGGCATACATGAGCACCACGAACTCCACTAGACCCTCTCGGTCTGTCCCAGCTCCTGGAACAGGGACAGACCGAGAGGGTCGTAGACTTTGTGCTGCTCATGTATTATGTATGCCAAGCACTGGTTCGGAGCTCCATCGCATCATCTACTGCTAGTCAGTTCCTGGAGTTTATATCTGTTGTCAACAAGTACAGGCTGGTGAACCCGATGCTGGCCTCTACAGTCGTCAGTCATCAAGTACTATACGCACCTGTGGTGCATCAACCCGCACCTGATAGTGCTCTCACTGACAGATAACGGGCTGAAAGACTCCAATAAGGAGCAGATGGCCATGCAGCTGAGAGGAAATGGATCATAATGGAGAGGAAGAAGTTCAGGACCGGCAAGCCGGTCTTTCCTGTGCTACCATACTGTGCTACCACTGTGTCCCGGCGGGAGATGGCCTCCCTGATCACTTCCAACTATGGCTCATGTTTAACCCGCGCACTGCAGGGGTTCGCGCCAGTCATGAAAAAAATACGCACCTAAACACGAACGTGCACGGGGGGTTATGATTTCCACCCCCGCCCGCCGCCCGTGAGATCCTCCAAACTACGCAACGTAGCGACAAGCATGAAACACTGGCATTGGATACGATCTTAGGCAAGTCTCTATCAAATTTTCAGTATTTTCTTGGATCAGGTCGACAATTGAAGGTCACAAGTGGTTCAGCCAAAGGTCAGATTTTCGTTTGCTAGACTCTTTAGGCTCTATTTCCAGAAAGCCATCGATTATCGCTCGGAAACTGATTGAGTATGCTGAGGAGCAACAATTAAAGAGTGCATCGATAGCTATTGAAATTTTCAACTCTGAACGGCACCGTCCGGGTCACATCCAGGTCCTCAATTGAGCTCAGATCACAGAATTATTTAGGCTCAGAGGTCATGACCAGGTCAAGAATACTTGTTTATAGGCGAAACACGTTTTTCGTGAATAGCATGTACTAGAAAGTTATTAGGGGAAAAGACATTCTGTTGACGCCAGTCGTGTTTTTCTCATTGACGTTTGAGCAAATAGATATACGGTGACCTGGTAAGGTCAACTTCAACAATTTGACCTCAGGTAGGTCCTATTTGGTGGACCCAGGTAGGTCGATCTAGTTTCGGACTATATGGGGCACGCGGCCAGACGAGACTGAACACATTGGTGTCAAACTAATCGTCTGCTTGATCTCTTTTCTATCAAATTATTTTATGTAGGCACAAGTCAGTGTGGCTGTGACCTCAGATGACCTCAGATGACCTTTGTAGAATCACTTCGAAAGCAACAATTGGCTAAACCTTGATCAATTTATAAACTGAGCTAAAATAGCATGATTCTAGAAAGAATTAGCTGTGCCAATGCATATTTTCTGAAAGGAGCATTTGTTTATTATCTTCCCATTCACTTATAATGGGGAGGTCCAGGATCAGTTGACCTGAACCTTTGGTAAACCGATACAAAAATCAGAATAAACGAATTGTAGGTTACTGGTATTCTTATAGAACATCCTGCAAGTTTCACCTTTCCGAGACAAAAGTAACTGTTGCTGGTTCTTCTATGTATTATCGCTTATACATAAGGTGAGGTCACCTTGACAGGACTTGTGACGATGTATTCTCGCATGTAGACCTAAGCATATATCCTCATAGGGTGTTTGTGCCTCTATAATTTTATATGGTATATCTAAAAGTGGCGCGCGCTGCGCTCCTGGTTTGTCCGTTGTTCTGCTATCCATGATGAAAACCTGAGGGGGGCGGTCAAAATCAACCCCCCCTGCAGTGCGCGGGTTAACACTCTGCAGATGAACTCCCCTGGACTGACTGCTTTTCCCCGCCACCTCCTGGACCCTCTCCTCAGAGTACAAGGTGCTGGAGGAATTCACCCAGCCCTGCCCGCAGTGAACGATCTGACTGAGCGACTGGCTCAATTCACTGGGCAGGATAGCGGCAGTGCGGCCACACAGGCACGAACACACACGGACACACACGGACACACACACACACACACACACACACTCACACAGGCACACTCACACAGGCACACTCACACACGCACACACGTACGCACGCACACGCACACGCACACGCACACGCACACGCACACGCACACGCACGGACCTGCACAGAAACAAACACACCACAACACACCACCACCACACACACGCCGCCCCCCCCCCACACACACGTCCGTGCTCATCTGCCGTGGAGCCGCTCGTGCTGGCTCATTACCTCTCGCATCAGTACACCACCGTCCCACCCACGGCCACGGCCTCCTCCTCCAGCAGCGCCGCACATGGCGCCGCCGGTTTGTGTCTCCGCTCGATAGATGTCTCTGGTGTAGCTGGGCCGTGGTCGAGGTACAGTCAGTGCCGCGGCCCGGTCCGACGACTCACCACGGGTTCGGTACAGGACGGACAGCAGTGGCCGACCCAGGCCGGCCCGGTCCGACGACTCGCCACGGGTTCGGTACAGGACGGACAGCGGTGACCGACCCAGGCCGGCCCGTCCGACGTCCACCAGTGTCTGGTGTGCAGCTGTGCCGCCTCAGGAGGGATACGGAGAACTGTGTCTGCTGGCTGACCTCAGGTGACGTCCGATTACAGGAGGTGACATCGGGTGACCTCAGGTGATCCCAGCTGACCGCAGTGCTCCGGAGGCCTCCTATGGTGACCCGTACCCACTTTGCCTGACCTGGTACTGAGTGATCTCTGACCCAGACTCCGGGGGCAATCTCAGTCAAACTATCACTCTTGGTTGCCTCTGGCCGGTTACCTCTGGTTACCTCTGGTGAGGTGTGTTAATCTTCAGTAACCCTGTGTAACCCGTAATGGATTCCTGTGAACTGCATTTGTTCAAGTGGATTTAAGTTACTTAAAATTATTTAAGCAGTTTGGCAGCCTCTGGTGACCTCTGGTGACCTCTGGTGACCTTTGCTAACAACTGGTAACACGTGACTATCAGCTGTGTGGCCTGATCGGCCGGTGATGCCTGGTCAGATGGCAGCGGGCACCTCCGTGTGGGTGGCGGCGGCGCTGATGCTCATACGGCGGCCGGTCAACGACAAGCTCACATGGAAACACTGTGCGAACAACGTCTCGGGACAGCTGGACTGAACGCGCTGATGGACGAAGCCAAGTATGATCGCAGGATCCGGCCTGGATTTGGCGGTAAGTTGAGTTTCGTAACGCGCTCGGTCGGGTATTCTGACAATGAGTTTGCGGATTATTGGGGCGAGGTCCAGAGGGCTCAGGTTTATTACAGGATTTGTGTGCTGTCAGTTTTCGCGATGCTTGTTTTGTCAGGTGACCCCACGAGGGTCCGGTGGTACTCATGCGTGTTCTCGCTACGAATGATGTATATAATGACTTATCGGTCCGACAGGTTTTGTTTTAGGACGCTGGGAAATACCCTGCTGATTTTTGGACGTGTTAACTTCATTTTTGCCAAGCTTTCAGTCCAAATTTGGATAGGTTCGTACATATAACAACTTAATACACTCATACCGTTTAGCTGCTCGGGATTCTTGGTTGCCTTTTGCTAGAAGTTTGTGGGCATTGATGGACCCTTTTTCTTCACCAGTTTTCTTCACACGCGCACTGGAGACCCACTAAAGTGACCCCTTCCAGTGCGCGTTAGTGGCATACCCCGTATCAACCAAAATTACGTATATTTTGATCGGTGACATGCCACATATTCTTGCACGAATTTCTTACGTTGTTTAACCCGCGCCTCGATGGGCCTCCGAGACAACCTCGCCATAGTGGTGAGAGGGGGGGGGGGTCAAAATGACCACCCGTCTAACTTGAAAACTAAAGGGGCTAGAAATACGAAGAGAGAGTATTTGGAAGCTTTCTGCATGAACATTTAAAGTTGCTCTGGATATTCTTGGCTCAGGTCAATATTGAAGTAACCAGAGGCCATCAAATGTTAAATTTTCCAGTTGTATGACTTCGCTTCGAAAAACCTCAAATATCTTAAGAATTATGATGGCTAGAAACAAACAAAAACACAATCGAAAACTCCTGACAAATGCAATCGACATTGTTTTCGTATTTTTTTTCTTCTTCAGGTCAATAGTTTTAGACTCTAGAGGTCACCAAAGTGCAAAAATGTCATTTCTGGTAAAACGTTTTTTTTTGCAAACCAATTTTACCTAAGGAAAATATAGCAATTTATCAAGCAACATCATTTTTTAATCGTCCAGGCACTTTTAAACATTTTAATGGTGACATGGTTAAGTCACCTTCAAAATTTGACATCAGGTCAAGGTAATTTTGTGACCCAAGTAAGTCATGCTGCATATGGGGCGACTCGGTCTAACGTGTCAAACACCTTTGTATAATTATCATTTTTGGTAAAACTGTTTTTTGTTAACAACTTTTACCTAATGAAGATATAGCGATTAATCAAGCAACATCTTTTTTTGATCGTCGAGGCACTTTGAAACATTCGAAATGTGACAGGGTTAAGTCAACTTCAAAATTTGACATCAGGTCAAGGTTATTTTGTGACCCAGACCACGTATGTCATGCTGCATATGGGGTGACGCGGCCTAAAGAGACACATTGGTGTAATTCGCTCGTTTCTATCGTTATTATATCAAGAGTTATTAGCAAATTAGCAAAAAATTGCTGATAACCTCAGATGACCTTGCAGAGATCACTGAGCAACAATTGCACCTTAGTTATCAAGAATGAGCTGAAGAAATATTCCGAAAACATAAGACTGATCAAATGCATGTTCTCTGAATAGGAATCATTTGTATATTTTACCGTTCATTTATACCTAATGAGGAAGTCAGGAAAATGACAAAAAATTGGTCATTGATGCAAAACAATCCGAGATACACTTATTGTAGGTACTTATTATGTTATGCAATCCTGCAAGTTTCAAATATCTCAAAGACTATATATCTCATATACAAAGACTGTGGCTTTGGCACGTTCACATTTTTGGGAAGCAATGCCACTTTACGTTACTTGTTGATTTGACCTGAAATGACTTAAGGTCAAAACTTGGGGGAGCCGGTAACTCCGTGGTATGTCCTCGGGACTGCCACGCCAAGGCCAACCCCAACCCCAGGCCCCTTCGCACCCACTCCCAGGCATATCCTCTCCCGGTTCATGGTTTACGGCCGAACTGGATGCAAAAAAGTAGTACTTTGACAAAGTGTGGGTGATTGATTTCCGAACAGCTGCTTAAAAATTGGCGGCGCTTCGTAATGTCGTTATTTTGATATTCCGGGAAAACCTCAGGGGGTCAAAATAACCCCCACCAGGGCGATGGTCAAGGTTTCCATGCCTTCCTTAAAAAGTGTAACGATATTCAGATCAATGCGACTGTTTTCATATACACCGTTTGTATCGGGTTCCTCTTTGCGACATTTTGGTCTATGATCACGAATAATCCATTCATTACATGACTTAATTACTGTGCATACAGAACTTAAGCCCTTTGTATGTACATAATGGTATCGTATTGAAGTCCATTGCAGCATGCATTATTATACTAGCTTACATATTTGAACATGAGCCGTTTTCACGAAGGATTATTGCGCTGAAAAGATTCTGAATATTTATGAAATGTCTAAAATGTCTCGGTGTGCATGTCTGAGCCAACTTCGAACCGACGGGGGGCGGATAACCGCCCCCCAGAGATCTTGATAACTACGCAACGTAGCGAGAAGCGGAAAACGGCGTGAGGTAGGCCGTGACGAGTACTAGAGAAACTAATGAAACTAGTTTTTAATCAGGTCAATATTGAGGTCACCAGTGGTCAAAACAGGTAAAATTTTACCATTATTCGAGTAAATTGAGCATTGCATCATATAGTCCGGGCTAGCTCAGTAACTAACATAGCTAGGAGCAATCCGAAAAAGCACTGCAATGCGCTTGAAACAATTTTTTGCTAACTTTTCCTCAGATTTGTGATAGGGTCAATAGTTAAGGCTCCAGAGGTCAGCAATGGTAAAATTGCTTAATTTTACTGAAAAAGTTTGTTTGCTAATAACTTTTAAAGTACAAAAGATAGGGCAGCGATTTTGCCACCATCATGTTGCTCACATCACAGCGCATCGAATCATATATCGTATGATCTAGCTAGGTCAAACTTAAAATTTGGCCTTTTCTGAGGTGTTGTCAAGGTCAAGTCAAATTGTATGTCAATTGATGGAGGTCGAGAATAGAAACAGAATGGTGAAAACCATATCACTCTACCTTACCTAGAAGAGGAGTTATTTACAAAAACCAATGACATGGGGTACATTGGATTTGACCTTAGAGAGGTCACGGAATAAAAATACAATATTAATTCTTCTGCTTATCTTCAAAATAGTGATAAAGATGAAAACTGACCACATTTAGCCATGTTTTGTTCGATTGGTGCGCATTTTAATTTTCTCCAATAGCCTTATAATGGGAGGTCACACATTGACATGACCTCAGGTCACCGATATAACAAATCCGAGATATTCGAACTGTATATACCCGTGGCCTTATCACACACTGTTAGTTTCAAACTGTTTGGTTCACCACTGTGGCTTCGGCAAGATGTCAAACTTACAAAAACTTGGCTTGAGGTCAGGTCATTTATTGTGACCTGACAACGTGACCTTGAAAGTTAGGAAGTAAAAAAAAATCATGAAATGTGCGTAATTGATGCCCAAACAGCTTTGCAAAATTTAGCGGCGCTACGCGCCGCCGTTTTTCAGCTAGTCCTGAAAAACCTGTGGGAGGGGGACGGATATCCGCCCCCCGTCGGTGCGCGGGTTAATAGTTATGAAAACATGAATTGAGCTCATAACAAATTCATGATAAAAAATCCGTAAACATATGCGTCTCGAGCCCATTCGTTCAGTTGAGCATATACCGTCATGCTATCTAAATCTGGATGACTAAATCTGGCAGCGTCATGAATCACATGTCGGTCTGCCCATGCGCTGTGATGTGCTAGAATCGATTCGCAAGTCCATTGCGTTGGGCGATTACATTGTGCGTTCATTGCGGTGAGTGCATTGGGCGAGTCTATTGCGTTAAATAGCGTTACACGCCACAGAATGTTTCTGAACCATTCTGAATCATTTGAAAAGATTGAGCTGGTGAAGATTTGGCTTCAGAACTGACCTATCAATACTTACCTTGTTAATTACCACCAAACCGCAATTTTGTCATCATAATATATTTATACTAACATATGTATTACACAATTCTGAGTGATGTTTCAATAAAAAAAATGCATGTATGCTGTGCAATTAAGGAATGGATATCAAAACTTTTAGAGACATGTTATAATGTTTTAAAACGTTTCGCACAATAATCCTTAGTGAAAACGGCTCAGATCTCTTTTAATTTGCAACTTCATGCATTCGCATTGTATAATCATACGATCGTCGTTTTCTGGCACACGATTTTGGGTAGTATCAAATTAATTTTATTTTTGGCTGCTAGTTACACATTTGTCATTGTATTATTGTTATGCCTCCCACTGTGCATTGGGCGTTGTTTTTCATGTTGAAATATCAGTTTTGTAACGCTATCCATCGGAAAATGACTCTTACTGCGTGGTCTGATGATTGGTGTTCCGGGAACCTCTGATGTCTTATGCTCCATTACGGATGACGATCGATCTCCACTTTATTGGTGGCGCTAGAGCAAACGCGTCTTAGTCATCCTGTGAGACATGTGAGGCATGATCCTGTGAGGCATGATCGAGTCATGGGAGGCAATCATGAATCGGAGGAGAATGATGGCGAGGTAAATGTTGATCTGTTGTAGCATGAAAAGATTTGTAACGCTGATGTTCGACAGAATATAGATGAAAATAAATACTAATGAGGCCATTCTCATGTTTAACGTCACTTGTCATGGGAAAGAAATAAAGCATTACATTTTGTTCGGAAAAATGGAATTGAGTATATTTTGTAGGACTCAGATTGTTGAAGTAAAACAGAACATTGTGTTATCTTCTATATGTAATATCATTCATTTAAATTACAAGAGTGCATGACCGATGCACGTATTATGCAATATGCGTGCATTAAAATCCCAAATCTTGGAAGACCGAATCAACACAAATAAAACAATCCGCAGTTCCATCATGAAATGCTCGCAAGGACAAAAATAATCAAATACTTTTTATTTCGAAACATCCACTCAAGCTTTCCTCCTATCCTATAAACAATTAAACAAGTTCTACGTAAGCAACCCATCTTACTTTACGACATGAGTCAGCTATCGCGACTGACATTTGACCTGTACGTACCGTCTGTCAGTAGATTGGTTGTTTTAATCGACTTAGCTGTGGAAATCTATGAGCAATAGACACCCCGCTCACAACACGGCGAAGGAGCTGTGTCTCCAATTAGAGGAGTCGCCTCATTAGGCCCCGGGTCGATTCCCAGTACCCACTGACGCCCTTCGTGGAGTCATGGTTATCGCCCCTAGCCTGGTGGGCAGGCCGAACCGTCCTGGAACTCGGGTCGATCCAGGTATTTGACTCCAATCCGGTCGCCTTAATCACTTGCACACACAACACCCCTCTCCAAATAGGCTTCTACGCGAAATATGTTAAGTCGCCGGATTGGGCCAGTGCTAGTTATTGCCGTCTGTTGAGCTCCAGTTTGTCGGCTGCCAGTGTATTATTGTAATTTGCACGGACGGGAAGGTCCGTCTTTCTACATCTTGGCGACCATTCTTCGTCGGTATTCGCTCGCCGCTGCTGCGAGCGGCCTAGTTCGGTAGAAGCTTGGTGTCGCAGCGATCGGTAGATAAGCACACTAGGCAGGAATGGGCGAGGTATTCGCTCGCCGCTGCTGCGAGCGGCCTAGTTCGGTACAAGCTTGGTGTCGCAGCGATCGGTAGATAAGCACACTAGGCAGGAATGGGCGAGGTCCTGGTAAACAGCCAGACACGCAATGCAGGGTCGATCGCTCCCTTAATAGCAGTATCTTCGCAATATCTTCGTCGCAATATCTTCTTCGTCGCAATATCTTCTTCGTCGCAATATCTTCGTCTATATTGTCCGACTATATTGTTAGCCGTGGCATTATGGTCAGGGAGAACAGATGAACGGGCTGAAAGGTCATTGGCTTACAGACCAGCCCGCTATTTCCGTTTAGAGAAAAGGTGAGAGCTGTTTGGGCATACCATCGACCCGGGGCCTTACCGCCGGCAGTCAAAGGGACCATGCTCTATAAAGGCAGTGCACCATTGAACGGCTAACGAGCCGTTCAGTGGTGTTAAAAGTGTGTTTAATAGCAAGTGTCATTTTTGAAAATATACTGACTTTTGTTGCCTTATGGACTGGAAACACCAAAAGTATTGCGATCGGAAATTTTGAAGAAGCTGCTATTCGGATTTGTGCTATTCGCTGCGCCAAAGTCAAAACATAATTACGTTAGTTAGTAATGATGAAGTAATTTGTGCATCCACGTCTGGACACTCGTCATCTCTGAGAAGGACCTCTGATCACTCAAGTGATAAATATTACAAAGACGAGGCTTTAATATCGAATTTGCTGTTGTGAAAGTATCCTTTCTCATGCCCCAATTTTAACTTTAGCCGTAGCGTTGCAACGCACTTACCATGTAATGGTGATGCGATCACGGCAATGTGGAGCTCTCTCTCTCTCTCTTTCACGCTAGTGAAGACTTCGCTCAGCCACCAACCATCGAACGATCCCTAGCCCGAGCCATGTTCCAAGTTCCGTTAACAGCATCGTGAAATACAAGCTTCTGATAGAGATGTCAGCGTTGCTGTTGTGCCTTTTTGGCCGTGGCAGTTGCAGACGCATTTAGAGCTAACACAGTTACACAGCTTTTGAAGCGGAGACTCGGGAGCCAGCCTGACTGGCCTACTGGCCAGAGGCCACCATGCAGGGAACACAGCTGACCTTAGCGTTGTGGCGTGGTCGCGTGCCGCCGTGCTCTTTGATCTTGTGGTCCCCTCTCATCCCCCTCCCCACTAGGAGGCGCGCGTGGCCGGCATGGTAGAGGAAGGCTGAGGAATATGTTAGAGAACGGTAAGATAGGGCTTTATGGGGAGCTTCGTCGACTAAGTATCTAACTGGGCCGCGACTGCATTAGAAGGGGTTCGATCAAACAGGAGGACTGGCACCGTATATTGTTCAGCACTTAGGGCTGAGATATAGGAAGAACGCATAATGCCAGTCCGAAATAAAATGAACGGAAACACAGACGACATTAAACAAAAATCTTCAGTTAAAGGAAATGTTTCATCTTTGTATTGGATTTAACTGAGATAGCACATTGGCTGTTATTGAAGAGTCTAAATAACTAAAACCATTTCCCTAAGAACTTAGTCGTTCTTAAGCAATTTAATTCACAATTTGCAAAGTGGTGTCTAAGCAAGTGCACCGCTGATTGGCTGAGAGCGAGTTCATGATCGTTGTTCCTGAAAAATTGCATTTCTCGAACATTGGCTGGATTACCCACTGTCAGTACCGATTTGATAACTTGTTCTTATTCAAGTCGTTAGAATTGTCTATGCAAATTGTGCCACATATTTTACAGAGTAAAGATTTTATTTATCGCCCCATGTCGCCCATGTTTAATGTGACCTAACTGGGTCACCAAATGACCTTGACCTGAGGTCAAATTTTGAAGTTGACCTTACCAGGTAACCATGTATATTTTTCAAAGCGCCTGGCCAAAACAAACATGATGGTGTTCAAATAATTGCTATATCTTTTGCATAAAATGTTGTTCAGGAAAACAAGTTTTACCAAAACTGGCTTGCTTTAACTTTGATGACATCTGGAGCCAAAACTACTGACCTGAGCTCAATTTTGAGGACATCCAGCGCGGTTGCATTTTTATGAACTTTCGATTGTTCATTTTTTTCGTTTAGTTCCTATCTATCATAGTTCACGAGATATATGGGGGTTGTTCGAAGCGAAGTCCAAAAACTGTGAAATCTGACCTTGATGACCTCTGGTGACCTAAATATTGTCCTGAGCTAAAAGTGATTCCTGTAACTTCGAATGTCCATGTCAAGAGATTTCGAACGTTTTTTCCGCGTCTATCTATCCCTTTTAGTTTTCGAGTTAAAGTGGGGCTCATTTTGACCCCCATCATGGCAAAGTTGTCTGGGAGGCCCACTTATATTTTTCATAATGATATACACACCGGTTGTATGTGTAGTTTGTAGGTTTGTAGTAGAAACATTTATGTTGTATGTAGTTATATTCAGTTATTATAATATCATAGAAACTTATGATATGTATGCACATTTACAATTATACATAAACATCGTGTGTATTTTTTATGAAACGTATTGAATGTGTAAGTTTTACAATCGGAATATAACCTACACTAAACTGGTGTGTAAATCATATATATAATATATATATAATATATATAATATATATATATATATAATATATATATATATATATTATATAGTATATATGGGTGTAAAAGGTTACAGGGCGTGGGTTAAGGAAACCTGTAAGTTTGATGTGTTGCCAAAAAACAAATATGCTGGCCACCAACCCTGCAGAAGACATATCTTCTGCCAAATAGCATTTGTACTAACCAAAGGAAACGTGCGCTAAACTCAAACATAATTAGGAAGACGGCATGCCCAACATTCAGCACCACGCATGGTCTAATGACAAGGCATCAACACAAATACGACCGTTAGCCATTACGAGACTAAACTTGGTATCACAAGGGCGTAATAAGCATGAGTCACTTTTGCCAACTCGACATTCATTGATTGCTGTTGCTGATATTAGATATAGTGAATACATTATTACAGTTGGCACAGTGTAATAAATATAACATCACTGACTGACCTCCCGAGTGAGTTAATGTATGGTTATTCCAAGGAAAATAAATGATAACAGTGTGGTGACTCCACCCTGCCGTGCTTTTAAATCACCGCTTGCGCCGGTGATTTGAAAGCATGCACCGCTTGCTAAGTCCTTCTTGTGAGGCTCACATGCCCTGACAGAGCAGCTGGTCTACCGTAGCGAGGTGTCTGTGCGCCAAACACGAGCAGTAGCGAGTGCACTCGCTGACCATGGTCAGCTGCAGCTGCCGAGAGTTAGGACCGAGTTCGCGCGACGTAGCTTCACGTATCGTGTCATTTCTGCCTGGAGCAACGTGCCGGGGAACACTAGGTAATGGATGACCGCGTATTTTAGCTACTGTGCTGTGCTTTCACTTTTTATTTTGATTACTACTATCATTCATTGTATCAGAGCGTCCTTTACATGTCCAATTGACGTGGACGCCAAAGAACCTACGCTAGTGGAGGCTCCTAAATACACGATATTTATCTTTACTTACTAGCCGACCTAATTCAGTGATGTGGTATGTTAATGGAGCTCCAGGAACAAGCATGAACTACGGACTATCAGCAAATGAAGCTTTTATTTCACAACACTTGACGAAGTTCACCTAATGCATTCTCTCTTGTGATACAAATGTGGTCATTTGTATGAAAGGTACTTAAGTCGTTATCGGTGCCACTTTCGTATGTGCAGTTTGTAAACGCCCCTTCATTTGATTGCATGTAATATGCACTATGCAAGTGCCTTTTCAAACCCCTTATTACAATACAAACTTAGACTTACTCTACACTTAGTAATTTGCCAGTGTCTTTCAGTACTTTAGCCCCAGGCATTGCAATATTTTGCTGTGCCTTATTTCCTCGTGATCCTTCAGAGGAAAGCGATTTGACGAAGCTGGAAATCGACTTGTCAATATTTAAATGAAACTATATATTAGATCGTCCCTTTATCTGGTAAGAATTGTTTTCTCCGTGCCTTCTACCCTAGCTCGGTCACATTGTTACCAGTATTCGGGCATCCAAATGACAGAGCTGCTTCAGTCTTTGCGTTGCTTATGTTGCTATATTATTCGGTTCGTTCTGCAAACCAGTCTGGTGATATCAACACCAACGTGCCCAATGCCACTGGGCCACGAGAGGAGCATCGCCTGGTCACACGCCTCTTTTCTAGGCATTGTATTGCATAGAGGACGGCGACGCAGATCACCTGTTGCGTCCCCCAGGTCTGTCTCACTGATATCCCCTGGGTGGTCTGGTCCCCCGCAGGAATATCCGCCCGCGCGGCGATTCGGGATGAGGTGTTGGCTCTCACTGTGGCTGTGTTGGTGAACGTGAGTGTAGCTCACAGTTGTTGTTGCCTGGACTCGTTCTCCTTGTTGTGAAGTCGGAGGATGTTCCTCTCCATCAATATACTTTTCCATGCTTTGACTGGTTTCGATTCAAACTCGGCGAATCTTACTCGTTTCTAGCAAGAGGCTGGTAGCAATGGTCAAGTTTGATGTGTGGTCGGATAAGACCTGATTTAAATGTATAAGACTGTAGGTTTTGAGATCCAAGTCCCACTTTATATTTGGATGCACGACGCACGTGTTGGAATGGTGAATGGTATAATTCAGGGTCTAGGTTTTGCCTACCAAGGCAATTTGGGATTAAATGCATGTTGACAGACTCCATGTATTTTGAAAGTTGTTCATAATCATATTCGTCACTGAACCAGGGGACACGTATGTGTAACATAATTTTTACTGGACGGAAAGTTGTGGGGTTTTCACAGCATATTCTATCCAAATCACCATGAACACCCAGGCTGTGACTCAAAGTCTCAAAGGGTGGTTTATTATACGTGTATACAAATAGTTTATCTACAACCAAGTCAAAACGTGACCGGATGTTAACATGATTAAAACAACTGTTAATCAAATTTCCACCGTTGCTGATGTGTTCTCCCGCTTCGCCCCCGGATAGTGTCTCCCTGGGTCAGGGACCAGACCTTCCGAGCCGAGAGTATCGACTGTGTCATCGCTGCACAGGCGGCTGAAATGAGTCATCGCTGCACAGGCGGCTGAAGGGGTCTGAATACATCATTAAGACGGAGACACTGTTGTTGTCTCCTATTGACTCCTGTCCTGTTGACACATGTCGCTGATCGGATGATCCGACATGTCGGGCGTGCCATACCTCATACTTTATACTTCTGTCTGTAACCATGGAGAATGAGGAGGGCATGTTGAATTTGCAGCGAAAATCGACAATAAATATGTAGCTTAAGAGCAAGTAATCGTTCGTTGGTTAGAAGTACGAACACAGCGCATGCCTGACATAATTGCGAAATCCCAACGATGGGACTTATTTTACACCATGGTATCCATACCCTTGTATTGTCGCTTTGTCGATAATAACCATGTCAACGATAGGATAAGTAGTCAGACATGAATTGGTTACATAACATACATGCAATCGGTAAAATCACATCATCTCTCATCATAGCTAAATACATAAGCAGGTCTTTTTGAAAAATGCTGACAATTTCCAGATGATTCACAGCACAGAGTAAGGTATTATGACTATCGCGTAATGCTGAAAGTCAATTTGTCTCGATCTTTTTGATGATAAAATATATTTGATGATAATCCTAGCACGATGACTTTAAACTATTTTTGGATCGTTGCAAAGCTTTACCAGAACCGAACCACAGCACCTTCCATTCTCTTTACAATGATACACCAGCTTGGCACATCATCATGATTTCCTTTGTGAACTTTGATCTCACTCCAAATATCGGCACGCGCAAGACATTCGAATTAAAATAGCTGCAACAGAGAAACCTCTTTGATAGTTCCACAAGCTGCCCTAGATTGGCGGGTTTGCATAATTAAGCCCTTCTCCTCAGTATCGAGCTACTTGCACGACACTGTCCGGTGTCCAATACTGCGTCTAATCAAACATCACCGAGCCACCCTCTGCTAAGCAGTAAGCACATATACACACATTACACACACGGCGCAGGCCAATTCTTATAGCCCGCCATTCAAAACGAGGGCACTGAATGTCATGGTACTGACATGGTGGCGATGTGAGCAGCTTAGGGCTAGGGGTGGTGTGTGTGGGGGGGGGCAGGGGTGGGGTGGTTGTTTTTGTGCGGCTCCATGGACGCGCCAGTTAGCCGGAGAACGGCCCCGGGGGGCCACGGACGCCGCCTTTGTAGGCCCAGTCATCAGCAGACCACGGCTGCATTGTCCCCAGCTGCCACGGCTCGACCGATTTACCGAGCTGAGAGTGACGCTCTGAGGAAGGGTGAGGGGAAGGGAAGGGAGGCGGTAAACACGTAACGTACGGGTTAATGCTTAGGAGTCCGGTAACCATGCGGTTTGGTTGCTAAATTTAATACCTTGGTTATGAGCGAAAGTACAAATTGTCCTTATCAAGTCGTCTAAAAATGCCACGCAACTTCTTTTCTCAGGCTATTAAATATTACATTTGGTGGATGGACTACTCATGGTATGGATATGCAATGTGTATGCATATAGTCCTTGTGCATTATTATATACATATTATGCATATAGTAATGCACATTGCACAAGGACTATAGGGGCTTGACGCCTTTGAATGACGTTTAACGTTACATGATGATGTTAATAATAATTAACATGGCAATGTTTATTTATTTATTTTCAATAACGGCCTAGATTAAGGAATCAAGCTTTCGTTTTACAACATTTTCAAGATCATGAAAATGTTGTAAAACGAAAGCTTGATTCCTTATTCAGGCCGTTATTGAAGAAAAAAACATTGCCATGTTAATGATCATTAACATCATCATTTATTTCATAATCAGCACCATCTTATATATAAAAAACGTTTAAAATTAAAGTATCACGAGGAACATCTAGTGTACTTCCAGGGCACTTTATTGTGTGTAGCAGTGTGTCTCAGCTGGTGGGATATGGTGGTCATTTCTTCAGAGTGTAGTGAGGAAGGGCCGCCAGATTTATCGGGCCGGGATCCCTCTGCAATGGCCACCTCCATCACTGTCTCCCCGATTTTATCCGATGAGATTCGTGAAAACCGAGACGTTGTGTTTGGAAAATAATTTAAGCTCTCCGGAGGGACAAGAGTACTGAAAACGTAAAAACGAAAAACGTCGAGAGAAATTGAAACAGCATAGAGCGGGAATGCATGTTACCAGTGCGCGTGTGACATGTTATCGATCTGATGCACATACTTTGCCGCAGAACGTACCAGTTTCCTTTGTCGTAAAATGATAACGATATACATATTTACCCGTTAGCTGTGCGAGGAATTAATATAGTTCCATGTTTCTGTTCTTATTCCAGTGCCTGTCACGAGTTTATACACATGCACACCTTACTGCATACCGTGGACACTATCTAGGCAAATAACCACGCCACGGCTGCCATACCGTGGAAACTATCTAGGCAAATAACCACGCCACGGCTGCCATCATCTAACGTTGCTAGCAAATTGCAGGATAGCCTGAATATTTCCAAATATTTATTGAAACAAATTTTGCTGCATCAGGTCCTTGCTCATACTTTTTGATTATTTATTATGGTACCAAATGCAAAAGCCTCGAGCACAGGACCGACACAGATTTAGTCGGAATTAACTGATATTGCTTGGTTCACTGTTAACTACAATTACCTTCCTTCAGGAGATATGACACTTTTCTTAGCTTCAAAAGATGGATGTTTTGCTCATTTAATTAACCCTCGCCAGTGTAGTGGGGGGGGGGGGCGGGGGTGGATACCACCCCTCAATTTTTCCAGAATAACTCAACGTAAATATAGACCGATCGCGATGAAACTTTCAGTACCCCACTTTGAATGAATTTGACACATACTCTGCAAATTTCGAACTTCTAACATGCATGACCCATGACCTTTGAACTATTTCTGAAGGTCGTGTTTTGCGAATCTGGCGTCCCGTAGTAACGATCCTTGAAACATGTGCAGTTCCCGAGAATGTGTTGTTCAGGAGCAAAGGTGTTTTTAGGTGACAGTTGTAGATTCTGCAGAGATTGCGACCTCGATTGACCTTTTCAGAGGTCAACGGAGGTCACTGACCCCCGATGACCTCAGATGTTGTTTTTTCGTCTTCTGTCCGTGTCTAGTGCAGTTTGTGACTCTGATTTCAATTATGGGATCCATATAGCATAATTATATGTTCCACTGGGGTCATGCGCTGCCAAAGGTCAAAGGAGGTTACTGACCTCAGATGACCTGACATGACCTTTTTAATTTAGCCGTTTTTAGGTCGTTTTGTGATGTTGATTTCAGACTTGGCGTCTATTTAGCATTCTTAGATGTTCTTTTACGATTTTAGCTAGATAAGCTCTCATTTTTTACGCATTTACAATTTGATGACATTTTGGCTTTAACATGAACTCAGAGGTCACCGAATGACCCAGAACCTTAAAATCAGATGTCAATGGCTTCCTCTCGTCACAAACAACATGCTCGTATTGTAATCGAAGCTCTAGCTCAATAAGGGCCAAACACCAACGGGGGGTCGTACCAACCCCCGGCCCTACACGGTCACACAGTGATCTTGCCCTGCCCTACAAGGGAGAGGTTTAAAGCGATGAAGAAATCACATTCCATTATAGTCCCTCCGTTCTGCTGTGACTTACCCGGTATTAACCTTACCTTTCACCTTTGTACGGGGGCAATGCTTTGGGGCATTGCTGGACCGAATGATTATCCACTTACAACACTTTGAAGCTTAGATTAGCGAACTTTGAGCTTGTTACGCACCATTGGAGACCACTGATAGAGCTACAGTCATAACAGCGCTGTCACTATGTCATGGTATTGGAGTACCAGGCACGTATCGTACGAGCAATCGTTGAAGTTCAAACGTAGTCCAACAACAATAGCTATGCCTTTGTAACATTAAAGCTGTTTAACTTCGTGACTAAAAGCATAGTTTGTCATGGGTGACCAAGCCCGAGGCCCCAAGCCCAGCCCAGCCGAAGCCCATGAACACAAAGCCCAGGACCCAGACCAGACCCATCCAATTCGGTCCATTCAGATTCGTAATGTTGAGGCCCGGTCTGGTCTATTTAGATTAAGCAGATAATAATTTTCACCAAAATTTGCAACCATTATCCTATCATATTTACTTGCAAACTATTAATGAGAAATAATATCACGCACCTGTGTGTTTTTTGCTGTGGAATTTGGACTCATCGAACACTTTTCGGTTAAACATTGCCATATTGGATCAGACTTTTGGTTCGGTCATGATTTGGGAATTTTGTTAAATCTGACACCACTATCAATTTATCAATGATTAGATTGTTCCTTATAAACATTGCCAAAGTTAATTGTTGTAATGTGTCCTATATATAATTTATTCAACATGTTGTTTACCTGGTTAAACATCTGGTTATCAAGAATAAAAAATACACGTTTAGCGAGCATTACTCAAAAATGTACAATAACCCATCCCCGCCAAGTACCCATGAAAAGGCAAATAATGCACACCCAACCCACGATAATCGTAAGAATTTGACGTGCGGCACCTATGTTGTGAACCCAGGAGACTATCATGAAACCATGGTGCCAAACCCCTAAGCTCCATACCACAAGCCGAAACCCATGAACATCAAGCCAGACCAAGAACAGACCCATCTCAAATTTCATAATATTGATACCTAATGCCCCATGGGGCCCATTTCAAGATAAGGCAATAATAATTATTTTCAAAAAATTCGCAACCCATTACCTTTTTTGCAAGAGTCTCATTGTTTAAGTGTCCTATATCATATAAAAAAACATAATTTACCTGGTTTAACATCTGGTGTCAAAGTAAAAAATAAACTATTAGCCGACAATATTCCAATAATTTGCATGACCCATGCCCGCCCACGTTACCATGAAAAGCAAAATTGCATACGCCAACCCAGACATTTGGCAAGAATTGATATGGCGCCACCCATGGGGTGCACCCCAGCCCATGATAGTCCCTGCGTGTGAACCCGATCCATGACAATCACTGACTTAAAGGCAACGAAATACTTATGCCTTTGCAACATTTAAGTTGTTTAACCCTCGCCCGGATAGGGCGAGGATTGAACAAAGAGCTGAGACATCACTGCGTGTCCTGGTAGGGGAGTGGTGCGACCCCCCTTGGCGTTTCCCCCCTAAATGATCTAGGATTTATTTTAAAAAATGAGCATGCTGCTTGTGACGAGATAAAGCAATTGGCATCACATTTGAGGGCCCTGGGTCAAAAGGTGACCTCTGAGACGACAATAACCCAAATGTCACAAATTGTAAATGTATTAAAATTGTAAACTGATCGAGCTAAAATGGTGAAGGAACGTCTAAGCATGCCTAATACATACCACAGTTGAAATCAGCGTCACAAAATTACCTATAAACGTTAAAATTCCAATAAAGTTCATGTTCAGAGTCATCTGAGGTCAGTGACCTTGCGTTAACATTAGATAGCACATGAAACCAGTGGGAACATACAATTATGTAAAATGGACCCCGGATTGAAATCACTTCACAAAACTGTTCTATAGAAACAGCCATAGATAGCCAAACAAAGTAATGCTGAAGGTCATCGTGAGGTCAGTCTACACGTCCACCTCAGTTGACCTCAGGAAAACAGAAAGCGAGGTCGCAATCTCAGCTAAAGCTACAACTGTCACCTGGAAGCACCTTTGTATATGCCCCTAAGCAACAAACACTCGGAAACTGCACATCTAACAAGAATCGATACTACAGCGCCAGTTGCGCCTGACATGACCTTGAGAAACAGGTCATAGGTCACGGATCATGAAAGCTGGAAGGTCGAAATTTATAAAGTATGTTTCAAATTGTTGAAAAGTAGGGTACTTAGTTAAATTGAGATCGGTTTATAACTACATGATATATTTATGAGAAAATAAAAAACGAGGTGTGGCATCCACCCAATAAAACAATACACGGGCGACAGATAACTTCGCGACTTAAAGACAACGTAAAGTCGTCCTACAGTGTAAAGAAATTAGTCTGTTCAGATATCACTATAAAAACAAAATAGGCCATTTGAGGAGCATTGATTCAATCAGCAAGACCCCCACAATATTCCAAAGATGGAATGTATCGCCAGTCTTGTGAATGTAAGCCAGACTTCATCGGCATCATTGATTTATTTTCCCTCGCCCTGATGGGGGTTATTTTGACCCCTCTGAAGTTTTTTCCAGAATAGCGGGTAAATGGCGGCGCGCAGTGCCGCCAAATTTTGTACAGCTATTTAGATAATATATTTCCCACACTTGTCAAAAAATCGACTTCGGGTCATCTCAGGTCAGGTCACCAGGTCACGTCAAGTGACTTAGCCTTCCAAAATGTTTGCGATCGTGCCAAAGCCACAGTCTTTATCCGAGAGATTTGAAACTTGCAGGATTTTATAAGATCATAAGGACCTACAAACGATGTATCTTTTTTTGCATCGGTGACCTAAGGTCAGGTCAATCAGACTAGATCTCCCCGTAATCAAGACTTCCCCGTTTTAGGTGAACGGGAAAATAAACAAATGTTTCCTCTTCAGACAATATTCATTGGATCAGGTTGATTCTTTCGGAATCATGTTATTTCAGCTCATTATGGATGACCAAGGTGCATTTGTTGCTCATTGAACTCTGCATGGTCATCTGAGAACATATTAGGTCATCAGCAATGATTTGCTCATAATCCTGGATAGAATATAGATATAGACAAGCAAAAGACACCACTGTGTTTGTCTCGTCTAGCCACTTCGCCCCATATGCAACATGACCTACCTGGGTCACCAAATGATCTTGTCCTGAGGTCAAATTTTGAACACGAGTTTGCCAGGTCAACATAAGTATTTTTCAATGCGCGTCGACGAGACAAACACGATGGTGTTAAAATAGTTGCTCTATCGATTTCAGATAACAACCTGTTCAGGAAAACGAGTTTCACCAAGAAAATCATTTTTAACCTTTGATGACATCTAGAGCCTAAGCGATTGATCTGAGCTCATCTTTGAGGACACTTTGAAATTTAATTTAAACAACTTTTGTTCCTAGCTATCATAGTTCCCGAGATATTTGGGGTTGTTCGAAGCGAAGTCCTGCAACTGGAAATTTTGACCTTTGATGACCTCTGGTGACCTAAATGATGACCTGAGCTAAGAATACTCTATTAATTTCGGATGTCCATGACAATAGCTTTCGAATGTTTTATTCGTGACTGGTTCGGGGATTGATATCAAAAGGTCATTACCAATCACTCACGGCGTGGTTCAGGATAATTTTTATTGTTTGCAAAATATTGCCGATCCTTACCTCATATCATACTAAAAATTTGGAATGTTACGCCGACGACGCGTTATAGTTCCTTCATCAGGAGAGACCCAACAGTCCCAGACCATGAAGCGGAGTCTGAGGCACACTGGGTAAAAACGTATCACAGGCCAATAGTTGCAGCTCAATACAGTTGCTAAATTAATAATTCTCCACAAAGACCGACTTAGTGCTTATAAAGTCCTAAATACGCCAGATGAACTAGAATTTGTCAATCTGATTTGGTAAAGCTCAAATTCATCCATCGACCACTGTTAAAGCTTTTAAGGTTATGGTCGATAGTCATCTCGCATTTGAGGTGCAAGTCTCATCAGTTATACGCCGATGCTACACGACGATGGGGGGACTAGCATAATTGTCTCGCTCACTTCCGTAAGAGGTAAATAAAATGATCATTGAGGCTTTAGTTTTTCCCTATTTATCATAATGCATTAGAGTAGGGGCCGGCGCCGGCTGTAGCATAACCCGAAAACACTGGATCCAAAAGGTGATAAGTCACTGTGCGCAAATTGTCAAGGGCGCGAGACGTTCCGCCCACGTATCACCGTCATGATGCACGATACTGCAGGCCGAGAGTGGATGACTGGTGCAAGCGCGACAGCCATCATGCACTGGCTGCTGTTCGATGACCGGGCGCCGGCTGGTCTAAGCGAGCGTTTACTGTACCGTGGAAAACGTGTCGGCTAGGGAAACGCGAGCGACCGACGCCGGTCAGCTGCAGATACCGCAGGTACGCAATGAACATGCTCTTTTTTATTTCCGTTCCGCAAATCAGTGGAACAAGACGCACCCAAAGTAGTCAGGGAAGCTAGGACCGCCACAAAGTGTCATAGAACAGCCAGACAGTGGCTACTCAAATCAGACCAGTGAAGAAGACTAGTATATAAACATAAATGTCGCCTTGTAATGAAGGAAGCACGTTAATGATTGTCTCGCCATCCTTTGTTTATATTTTATGGATGTGATCGCCTGTAACTTGACGCTAAGACGTAAAAGCCACGCTGAGTGGAATGCTTTATCCCGCGCTCCGGTGGGCCTCCGAGACAACTTCGCCATGGTGTGGGGGGTCAAAATGACCCCCCGTCTAACTACAAAACTAAAAGGGATTTAAAGACGCAGGGGGAGCATACCACCACGCAAGCTTCTCCAGCAGTCGGGGATGCTGGACGCTGTCAAAGGCCTTCGAGGTGTCAGCTGTAGTAAGGCACCCAATCTGACCCCTGTCCATGCTGTCTATCAGATAACCGACAGCGTCCAGCATCAGTGGAGCGTCCCGGCCGGAAACCCTGCTGCACGTCTGTGAAAATTGAGTGTGAAAGCAGGTAGCCTAAAAGTTGGGTGCATACAACGCCCCCAACGCTACTACAGCGAAGTTATAGAGACTGGGCGGTAATTGCTCGGTTCGTCGTGCTCCCGAATCGAATGGCGGCAACTACAGTCAGCCACCCCCACGCCCCGGCAGCACTCCTGACACAAGCGACGCGTTCACGACATCGAGAACATGCGGTCCGATCACAGGCCAGGTCACACGCAATATACTGATGGTCACGCCGTCATATGAATTTGACTGAATATTTCACGGATTTCATTGTCAGTTTCTTTCATTTCAGTTGATAACAATGTGGAGGGAGCCGCCACCGTTTTCTAGCATGCTTGTGTTACATATCTAGGTTTTACTGCTCTACAAAGTGGCTGAGAGAATTAATCAAACCAATGTTTAATGACCTACGTGGCATCGGTGCAACTAATTAATGCACTCTGTTTTGATGACGAGATTTGACCAGGACCACTTAAAGTATGTTTCATTAGTGAGTATATCAGATCACATTCCTGTATCCACCAGCTTTACGAAATGCAGCGAAATGGCCAGGGTATCGCATAAATGTCCCGACAAGTTGTAACTTCCAGCATATACTGCCAGTTGAAACGCTCCTAGCTATATCCATGCAGTGGTCTAGAATCCGTAGTGCACGCTACCCGGTGCAATGCATAGTTAAACACATCATGCTTTAATCACCGTCAATCGACCATCTATAGCATAAACCCTCCTCTGCTATTTAACTTTTGCTAAAGAAGTTGCAGATTGTTTTACACTTGAAATTCTGGAAGTCACCCTAGTGTCTCAATGGCTTCCACACATTTGCAAACTATTAAGGGAAGTTACTGTTTCACATGTATATATCTGAGATGTGTAGTTATTATATACCAAGATGTAATAATGATGTGTATCATCACATATGATGCTCATTGCTTGAATGCAACATATTTGAGCTCAAATACCTCCACAAATGCACATATATTCAAATGCTGAAATTTACAAAAATATGATGCAAATGCTCAAATACAATCAAATATTCAAACAAAAAATAAAATACACTCGAATTGATGTGTCAGTACCTACTATATATAAACATAGTATGTATTATGTTAAAAGTAGGGATCGGCAATTACAAATGGTAAACAATGTATTTCCCACTATCCTTTGGCACTGGTTTTGAACTAAAGGTGCCACTTTTCTACCAGCCTACCCACCAGATGCGGGTAGCTTCTAACCATGTGGGCAGGGGCGGCGCCAGGGGGGACGTGTTCCCCCAACATTTTCGGATTTTAACATTACGCTTATGGACGTTGCATGGCAAGAATCCAACCTCCAAATGCCTACGTCCCACCCCGTACTTTCGGAAGGTGGCGCCGCCCTTGCATGTAGGTAGTAATGGGTAGCACAAGTGATCATTGATGAAATGGGTAGCTGGCTGGTAGCATAATTTATATATTGTAATGGAATAGGGATGCTTGAACAGATATAGACACCTCAGTTAGTGAGCAGAGATCAGCACAAAACAGTACAGTACCGAACAATTAGTTATTCAATGACAGACATAATTATTCCAAATTTTCCTTGTGGGCACTTAAGGGTAGCTGGCAGTCTTTATGGTCATGTGAGTAGTGGCGGGTAGTTAAAGAGTGGTTTGCGGGACGCGCGGTTAGTTAGCCACGAAGCGTTGAAAAGCTGACACCTCTTACTGTCCGAAACGCTTCATCTCTCCATTAGAGATTGGCAAGAGAAGTTGGAATTATTTGTGGAACCCAGACCCGACCCAAGTCTCAAAGCTCGATAAATCGGACCCAGTATATCCCCGGTGGCAAGGCATGTATTCGACCCAGCGTAGACACCCAACTAGCACACCCAGTTCTGTTTCGCAAAGCTAATATTTGACAAATCTGCCACTCTACAGTTAAGTGCAGCGTAAATTAACTCTATACCGTGGTTGCGAAATACATTACAGTCAGATTGGCCAAAACAGCACAAAGATAACCTCGCATCAGCATCCACCTGACCTTGCCTGAACACCAGCATGAAACATAAGTTGACCCTCTAGTCTCTACCAGGTGTCACATTTGCCGCGCGGGACCCAGCGGACTCAACTCGGTCCAGACCTGGGCTCATAGGAGCTTATAAGAGACCGGGTCCTCGGGTCCACGTTTTGCCACCTCTACTCATCGAGGAGTCACCGAGACTGTAGACTACGCCGCTGTACATTGCTGCACTGCGGGGACAGTCTAACAACAGGTGGAGCTACCAGTCTGTGGATCTAAGGGACAGGTGGAGCTACCAGTCTGTCATACACGGCTATACTGCAATAGTGTTGTCCTCTGGTGCAGTCTTATTGCAAGGGATCCACCACAGGTGTGCAGTTGGGGGGGGGGGCGTGGATTCATGAGCTCAACGAGATATAGGGCTGAACAGGGGTTCAGCCAGACCATCAGAAGGGGGAAAGCAAGTCATGGTGTCCCCCAAAAACTGCACCTCAATATGAAAAACATTACGGATTTCGGTCACTTTTTGGGGGGCCCCCTTTTGTCATTTTTTAAACTTTTGATGAGCTGGATTAGACCAGGACCCGCAGAACCCTCATAGGTCCATTAACCAGGAACGTAGCCGGGATTTCGTCCGGGGAGGGTGGGGGCCTTAAAAGGGTCCCCTCCCGAGCGTTCAAATAACTCCCTATCAGGAAGGGGTCATAACAAATAATTTGCAAGGAGCGGGCCATGCTGTGGCCGGGCACTCGTCCCGACCGAGTCCTATGTCACGCCTTCGCCAACATTGGTCCCTTGCCTCGGTCATGCCCGATTAAGACCGGGCCCCAGTCAAGTATGCGCCAGAAAGCGGGTCCCTTTGATGCGTGTCTCTCAGAAATTTCGGGGGCAACTGACCCTTTTGAACTCCCTCCATGCGTGCGCTACTGCCAACTTGTCTCGGGATACTCCCGCTACTTGCTGTGTCAGTGGACAGGGGCGTCGCCACCGAAGGCGAGGGACAGGGCGGGAAACCCTCTCCCAACCCAGATTCGCATGATTTTCAAATCAACCCATCGGAGCTGGCCCCAAACACATGGCTGCCCCCTCCCCCACTACAATTTGTGTGGTGTCGCCACTGCCAAGAAAGGTGACTTGTTGACTAAGTGAGCGTATGTTCCGCTTAAAAAAGGCTGAACGACTTGACAATATATGTGCGCATTACTGATAAATTGCAGTGACATGGCTGATAACTAACCACAGTCCACACAGGCAGTGGCGGATCCAGAGGAGTGGGCTAAGGTGCCATGCCCCCCCCCCCTTGGGCCTCGAACTTGAGGGGCACTCTGGACGCCCAAGGGGGCACTCTTATCACCTGAGGGGACACTGGTCACCTGAGGGGTCACTGTTCGTCTGAGGGGGCACTCTGACAGCTTGAGGGGGCACTCTGAAAGCCTTAGGGAGCACTCTGGCCGCCTTTGGGGGCACTCTGGCCACCTGAGGGGGCACGCTGGCCGGCTGAATGGCCCTCTGTTGACCTGAGGGGACCTTTGGTCGTCTGAGAGGGCACTTAAGCCGCCTGAGGGGTTACTCTGGCCGCCTGAGGCACTCTGGCCGGCTGGGGGCCTCTGTTGACCTGAGGGGACCTTTGGCCGTCTGAGAGGGCACTCTAGCCGCCTGAGGGGGCCCTCTTGATGCCTGAGGGGGCACTCCGGGCGCCGGGGAGGGGGGGGGGCACTCTGGCCGCCTAGGGGCACCCTGGCCGCCTGAGGGAGCACTCTGGCTGTCTGAGGGGTAACCTGGCCACCTTAGGGGGTACTCTAGCCACCTGAGGGGGTACTCTGGCCGCCTGAGGGGTTACTCTGGCCGCCTGAGGCACTCTGGCCGGCTGGGGGCCTCTGTTGACCTTAGTGGACCTCAACATTTTGCAAAGCGAAAAAAATGCTGAGATAGGGACAGCCTCAAAATATAGTGGACCAAATCCGTCGAGTTTTCAGACTTCGGTATAGAAGTGCCCCACTACTGCAATTGATGGCCCCCTCCTCGAAGATTTTCTGGATCCAACACGGTGCACAGGCACGTAGCCAGGACATTGTCCAGAGGGAGGGCGGCGCCTCGAAAGGGCCACATTCCCTAGCGTTGAAAAGGCCAAACAAAACGGATGAAAGGGAACGTTTTAAAGATGGAGAATGCAGCATGGCGGGTATGGCAAGGGCATATCAACTTTGAAAAGCTGGAGTTAGTAAACTCAGGGGTCTGCCATTTCAACTTTGAAACCAGCAACACCATTTTGGAATCAGCTATACCAACTTTGAATAATATTTTTATGCCCAAGCCCATGAACCCTTAACCCACGAGTTATTGTGGTATATTAAATAGCGCGGCTTAATGGGAATGGGGCAAACACCCCCTCGTGGATCTCCGGAACGAATAAACCGATCCTAAAAAATTCGAAGGAATTCGATATCCCTCGAACATTTGTGGAGCGAAACCCAATATTGTTGACCTCAGGGTCATCGATGGTGTCACAGGTCACGTCAAATACAAAATATTTGATAGTGTCATACTGTCATGCAAGTCTCGATGGATGGAGTTGTCGCGCAGAAATAAGATATTTAACGATTAACCCGCGCGGAGTAGGGGTCTCCAGCCGAACGCGCGGCGAAGGGGGGTAAATATTACCCCCCTCTTATCTTCCGAACCAATGACCGCAGCGAGACGCGCAAGGCGGCGATCGAAAGCTCTCAATGAAACAAATCGAATACATACCTTTTTTCTCAAATTGGGTCAAATGTCGGGTCACGGTCAGGTCATATGGAAAATTCCAGTTAATTGAGTCAATGGCTCATACTTTCAATTAGAATCCTTTGTTGAGACTATCAATGCACATAAAGCTCTCAAAGGTGTAATACGTCTCCTGCATTGAGTAAAATTGAACTTGCATGCAAAGGTCAAGGTTAAGGTCAGATCACAAGAGGTCACTGTCACCAAGAGGTCAAAGAACGTCTTGTGACCCATGTTTTAGGGGTTATTTTGCACGTAAAAATCGATAGCAACAGCCATTTGTACAACTTGGCCCCATAAAAGGTCAAAATCAGGTCATCTTAAGGTCAAAACAATGAAACTGGACTAATAATGACATAAACAAATTGCATTGTTTATATTGTCAGGTTTGTCTCATAAACACAAAAATGACATTTATTATATCTTTATTAGGTCAAAAAAATCCAAAAAAACGTTATTTTTAAAAAATGACGTGATTACCTACTTATGCTTGGGAGAGCAATCAGTCCACTGGAAAAAATGAAGATATACCTTTGATATTTTGTTTGAATATTATTACACTTGGTTCTCTTATTATGGATTCCGGTTTTTAATACTTTTGAAAATATAAATTTGGGGTTGGAATTTTTCTAAAAAAATCAATTTTTTTGGAATTTTTAGGGGTTTCAAAAAACCCAAAATTTTGGGAAATCCAAAATTGCCATTTTGTAGAGAATCATAATTTCCTTTTCTCTACAGTTTTTTGGTTTGAATTTTCATCAAAGCTATGTTTCTACGCGTGCATCAAACAGTTATCGTTAAATTTGACCCAATGGCATGACATGACGTCATCATAACGTCATTATCTTCCCAAAGTTCTGATTTTTTTTCGATTTAATTTTTACGGAAGGACGTCAAATTGGATGCTGGATAAGGTTACTTGAAACTTTGACGTCGTTATCTGTTACAGTTTTCAAGTTATTGCGGAAATACGGGAGGGGGGTAATATTTACCCCCCCCCCCCCACACGCCGCGCGGGTTAAGCAGTTAATAAATCGGTATGATTGGTGTGTTTCGACACTTCTTTGTACCATTATAATATATTGATTACCTTAATTCAGGTCAAGGTCATCCGAGGTCAGAAGATCAAACTGCATATTACGGTCATTAGGCGTTGTAACACATGTTTATGTTTTTATTCTCGTTTAGAACGCGAAAATTGACCTTCGAACATTATCTCTTCCATAAAAATTAAAATAAAAAGCAAAAACAAAAATTCACCTTTTTATGATTGGAAATGATGTAGAAGTGGTCGATTTTTGCCTTTCAAAGTTCATAAGTCAGTCATTTTTGACGATATCGACTTCAAACTTGGTTCATATATTCACTAGACACTTATAAGTCATACATATTCCAGTTCTTTGATAATTATAAATTGTTTTGCAAATTTTGTTAAAAAAAAACGTCTTTGAACTTCTCAAATTTTGTATCTTCAACTTAAGTTGAACATCCGAGAGAGCTGTTTGATAGCCGAGGATATTATCAGACATTTAATATGTAACAATATAATGTGTCTTACAAATTGTGATTATGACAGCGTTTTCCGCAAACCCTGATATTACCGCAAACCCTGGAGTAGCGAGTAACGAAGTTACATTTTAAAGTAACGGAGCCCACCAATGGTATCAACATATAAGAAAGTATAAAATTTAAACTCGCCGCGAAACGGTGCCCATTTTTTTTAACCGTATCAGTTGAATGTGTATTGTAATTGCTCTGCGGAGCGGCGCACATTTTTATTTCATTCGGGCTGGATAACTGCATGCTGAAGGTGCTAAAAATGTGTAGTGCTTGAAATTCGAGGTTACTGTCAGGAGCTACAAATTTGGGAGGACAAACGACACTCTGGGAGGACATGTCCCCCCCCCCCACCCCGTCCCCGGTGGCAGAGCCCGGGTGCATTATTAATTGAAGGATGCAAGAAAATAACGTGATTATAATTTATGCAAAAACAATATGAAGCTGTAATCTAAAGGCAACAACCGCGTGGTATAACTATACAGTTTCTGTCTCATATATTAATGAACGGAAATTAAAAGCATGACGAAGGACTTATTATAAAATGGCCTCCGATATGCAACGCATCATGAGTTTACCAATGCGTGACACAAACAGGAATATCCACCCTTACCTTATGCGCTTGGCTTCGGGGGGGCCAACGCAACAAGCGTGTTTGCTTTAGCTGTGTTTTGGCTAACCTGCAGATCCAGCATACAAACGCCATGAAAATGACCAAGGATAGCCTCCAGAATGTTATGCCTGAAATCCTTTTAAACCATATGTATAGGTATGAATGTAATAAATGCATGACTTTTAGGGATTGGAATTAGGGCTGTCATCTGCTGTCTTCATCGATTACTTCTTTTGCCTTTCCTTATTAATTTTCACCACCCTAACATCGGGCACTCTTCTCCCTTGTATGCTTTTTTATGTTTGTTTCCATTTCTTAGCTGGGAGTGCCGCGACCAGAGGTCTAAAAACTGACTTTCTCTCTAACCCCGGATAGAGCAAATTTGGAAGAACTTAAAAAAGAGGAGAAAAGAATTGGGTATACATGGCCATTGACAGTTGTAACGCCTTGTCATGCTTCATGTTCAATGCTGCATTCCTTCGTTTAGAACATGCTCTGGCAAATCGCACAGTTTTAGTTTTGCCCCCGACTTACTGCATTTTTCTGGTTTCTTACCGGTGGTTTCCGAAGTCAGAGCGAGGGTAGAAGAAAGTGCCTGTCGTGATGGTCCAGTTAATTGTCCTTCCGTATGGGAATTTCGTCCTTATCGGCAGTTATAGAAACCGGCATTTTTTAGAGCCTCGGGTCACACAAGACCCCTGGACAGGAATTCCCTTCAGTTCACAAAAGGACGGCCCGCGTACCCGCGAGACTGACACGTTTATCTGGACCCGCCGTGGTTGGTCCGTACCCGTTAATCTGGCTCGGCAACGAAAACACGGGGCGCGAGCTATATTTAGTTCAGTGGGCGCGAGGGGCCGGCATGCATATTACGGCAAGGAATATGGCACACGGTGACACGAGTTTCTTATTTTTAGGAAATATAAAGTACCTATGTGCAAAATGTGTGTCATTGGGAGCAGACTAGGGAAGATTATTTTTGTAATCTTGACCTTGAGGATCCCATCTCCCTACCCACACCCTCTGTTGGGTTCGACTTCGCGCAGTAATACCCAACACGAATATACGCCATAGCTAAAAATCAAGAAGGCTTCTGAGTCATGGCATACACAGCTGATTACAAAATTCGCGTTTGGGAGAAAGTCTGCAACCGGTTATAGAAAGTCGGGCACTTTTTTAGACCTCTGGCCGCGACTTTCTCTTTTATGTTCTCTGGTGGTAACGTATGGTGTTGTGAGTCACAGAGATAGTGGGAGGGGGCACTCCTGGTCACCTGCTCTTGGGTGGCGGTTAGAAAAAAGGATTTATTATAAAATGGCCTCCGATATGCAACGCATCATGAGTTTACCAATGCGTGATAAGCAAACACAATAACGTTACCAGATATTCACATCTACGGACCATAATCAATGATACATAAATCTGTATACAAAATCAATGTAAATATTTTTCGTAATATCTGCAATGGGGCAAAACTATATTCATATTACGCTAGGCATTTTGTGCATACAGTCACATTTCTTTGTCATGCTGAATACAACGTAGGCAATAGGGTGCCTGTGACAGAGCGCAATCTTCTGTGTTGCCGCATCCTCTCTTCAATGCATTCTCCCTTCGGACCATTACGCATTACGTTATTCATTTACCGACAGCCTTTTGTCGCCTGCCGGCCGATGGGAGAGGGGTGTGCCGTGTGGTTAGGGTGAGACAAGGAGAGAAGAATGATGCAGAAGCTGTGGACTGCTGTCTCAGCTTCCCACAATGATTCAATATATATATATATATATTAGTATATATATATATATATGATATATATATATATATATATCACTATTTATATATCTATATATATATACGTGATACTCGTGATATCGCGTTCTGTTGGCTCAGTGATGCAGAGACGGTCGCAGCCGACTGTCTTAAAAGAACCGCTAAAGATTGGGAATGGACTGGTCCACAGTCAAATGGACTCGTCCACTCTGGTCTGTCGGGGAGGCACCGCTGGCGCTGTCTTATATTGCTGAACTCCTTCAGCTAGAAAGCCTGGTGCTGAAACTATGTTCTGTGTTATGTTTTGGTGTGTGTTATTTGTATCTAAAATACTGTCTGGCTATTGCAGTTAAAAAACTAATAATTAAGGTGCTATATTCCCTTTAAAGAAACTCTGTCTGTCTGTTTGTCTTTCTGTCTGTCTGTCTGTTCGTTCACAATTAGTTTTATTTTCCTTATGCATTTTATTATTTTGAATTTTTATGTAGTTTTGACACAAGAGCATAGCATATTATAGATTAAATATATTTTGCAGATCGCATGACAACATCTACGCGTGTATTGATGTACCCCTTCATTTCCGACATCAAACTGTCCTCCTGCATGTTAATTTGATGTCTGTGTTTATATAAATAACACGATTTCTATTTTGCCGTATGATACGCCATTTGTTAGCGGAACTTTAAAGGAAATAGTTAACCTTGGATTATTATTTGTTTTACATGATTTGATTATATTTTTCAATACGACTTCTCTTCACTTTGTCAAAAATAACCATACATCGCGCCGATTCAGGACAGAAGGACGTACATTATTAATTTTATCAAAACTATATGCGTACTCTCTGCTCAGGTGTCCTAACGTCAAAGGGTCCGCCTAACCGGTTCCCGGGGACAATAGTGAGACATTGCTGATGCAGGTGATTCAAAACTTCACGCGCTGGATAAGCGTATAGCCGGCCTTTTACCTCCTCATTGTCCCCGGGAACCGGTTAAACGCACCATTTGCTTGTTAGCAGAGACACCCAACTCAAGCTGAAAGCTGACTGCATACTGCATAGCCTCTGTTCAGGCCCATATTCTGGACATTTTTTCATTTATCGGCCCACATTCCTCGATCACAAAATTCAAATATATTCGCCTGAGAGCCTTTTCAACCCAGAACAACTTGCAGATATGGGGTTTCGACCAACGAGCTAAAAACTGCATCTCAAGTTAAAACCATGTTGAAGGTTGAGCTTTCTTTAACTGCGAGCACGTCGAAACAGCCAATGCGAATATGAGGTGGCGCTGGTAAGGCGCAGCCAGCACGAATGAATAGATGGCGCCTGGAGAGCCTTTCACGGTAAATGTAAACAAATGTAGTATGTATGCATAGATCGTCCAGCGAAGCGAACTGGTGAACACTAGTAATGTCTAGTGAAAATAAGACATACGATTCATAGGATACGGCTTAACACCTTTCGGAAAAATAATGCAAAACTTAGTGAATAGGTAAGTGAAATACAATTAGACCAAAGTTAATGTGGAAAAGCTTTGATCGTCCTGGGGCGTAATCTAAGAGATAGGTACTGACCTGGGGCGCAGTCAGGGGGGACAGAGGTGGCACGAGCCCCTCCCCATTGGGCCGACTTTCACACAAAAAATACCGGCATCGTCCCTGTTTGTGACTGTTAAGGTGTATTTCAAAATATAGTGGCCAGGTTATACTTTTTCGCAACATTTGTTTTTCGTTAGTGGAGAGCCCTTGCCAAAGAAGACCCCTGGAGATGCCGTGCTCTCTCCTTCTTGAAGTTCTGGCTGCGCCCCTGGGACTGACATTGCATATAGTGAAGTGCAAATAGCTCACTATATGACCCTTAGGCGCGCACAAGTCCTGACCGGTTTTCGTTGCGACGACTCAGCTTCCACATGTCGCTGAGATTGGATATTTGGGCGTTACGCTGCACACCAAATGATGTATAAAGAGCTTGAAGGTATCATTCGGACCTTTCGAACGGTGCGACCAACGCGTCAAAGTTTAACTGCGCTACTTACTTACCTGACACCCACTTCTCCAGTGTTGGTTACACGAAGTTTTGCAGCGCGTGGAAGTCATCACAGTGTGATGGATTGCCGATTTATCGTAAATAAGATTGAAAAAAGGTGCTACAATGAAGCATGTTCCCAAGACAAGTTAAGGACTGATCATTTCCAAGATAATTCCAAGACAAACCTGTGTGGTGGTCCCACATGACCGCAGAGGGGGAGGGGAGAGGGAAAGGGGGTACGAACCCCTTCACGTTTCACCGCTAGTTGAGCTAGAGCTTCGACTAAAAATCAGCGTGTTGCTTGTGACAAGAGGAAGCCGTTGATACCTGATTTGAAGATTATTTGTTATTTAGGGACATCTAAGGTCATGCCAATGACCCTGATGCCATTAAATTGCAAATGCATACAAATTGAATTAAATCTATCTAGAATCATTAATGAGGATATAATTATGCATAATTGATACCCAATTTGCAATCAGTTTCACAGAATGTCCTAGAAACTACCAAAATCCAAACAGGTCGTCACAGGTCACACGAGGTTGGTGACCTCGTGTGACCTGACCTGCCACATGTCCCCAGTGGAACATATAATAGCGTAAAATGGATGCCAAATTTTAAATCAGCGTCACAAAATACACTGGAAACGGCCAGAGGCCAACAAAGTCATCTCAGTTCATCGGTAGTCACGATCTCGGTGGAAACCCCAAATGTCACCTGGTAACGTTTGTGTATATGAGAAGGTTTCGGATTTGGGTTCGGTTTTGCAGCCAAAACCAGCCCAAGTTTACTGCTTAGTTTCACTGCAAAGGACAACCTATCCGGAACATATTTTTTTTTATTGTACGTGCCACCTCGAGAATGTATTAAGTTTCCTGTAGTTTAGCGATGAGGTTTGTAGAGCTCCTTTGCTATCTTTTGGTTCATCACTTCACCTTAAAAACCGACCATTTATTTTGTATCATACTTTGTGATCCCACAGCATGAACAAACATTCCAATATTTCGAATAAGGTTTTTAACTTCTTCTTCCCTTTCTGGCTAATCCATCTCATCGATTTCTCGCTGGGACAAACTGATATCGCGTTCGAGAGACGATCCGAGGCCTAACTACGACGTTTGTCTCCGGGGATTGGGCCGGAGAATCCCACGTGTCGATGTTCTCCCTTCTATCGGTCTCCGCTACTGGGAGGATACCTAGCTGGCACGCTTTCATATGGAAATGGTGTGCCGACGGCGCCTCTGTCGGAGAGTATGGGTGGCTGAGTAGCGGTTCGGTGAGTGACGCAAATCAAGCTGGACATATCTGTGAGGTGGAAATGGGGAAACCGAGCTATTTCGCCCAGCCACGATCTGATAGCACAAGGGAGAAGAGTGGGAGAGATTGTCGTATGCGGCAATCTCTCCCACTCTTTTTCATATCAAGGTGAAATATATGCTGTATTGCAATTGTATACATGAAAGGAAATTATATTTCATAGCAATTTACCGATCTGGATCGTATACAATATTATGAAAAATGTATCTTATGAAAACAAGCAATTTGAGTTATCATATTGTGTTGAGTGTATGCGTCATGATCATAAACGTTTGGGAAGGAATTCATAGACTCCCGACATGTAACCAAACAAATAGAAACACGCATCGATAGGCTAATGTATCTGCCCAACGGTGAATCCCTAGATCGATGTATCGATGAAACACGTGGAATGACGTCATTTGGTTGGCTATGGCGGGACCGTCGCAGATTAAGAGTGGGGTGGGTACTGAGGTGACGGCGTCCACGCCTCCCATTAATGTCGTCAGGAAGCGTGTGATTTCTCACATCTGGCCATCCTTTCTCTCCTACGTTAGTGTATGCGCACTCTCTGTCGGTAACGGCAGAAGACAACAGTTCGCCAGTCGCATACGGCGTCAGAGTCGCAACCGTTAGCAGTGATTGACTCATCACCGTTAACAGTGGTATAGTCGCAACCGTTAACAGCGATAGACTCATCACCGTTTACAGTGACATAGTCACCACCGTTAACAGCGATAGACTCATCACCGTTTACAGTGACATAGTCACCACCGTTAGCAGCGATAGACTCATCACCATTTACAGTGACATAGTCACCACCGTTAACAGCGATAGCCTCATCACCATTTACAGTGACATAGTCACCACCGTTAACAGTGACAGACTCATCACCATTTACAGTGACATAGTCACCACCGTTAACAAGCGCATTAGACTCATCACCGTTACAGTGACATGTCACCACCGTTAACAGCGATAGACTCATCACCGTTAACAGTGACATAGTCACCACCGTTTACAGTGACAGGCAGCACCCATAACGGAGGTAGAATCGTTACCTAGAACATATCAGACTTGGAACATGTTTGATTTCATAATACTGACATAGAATGTAATGCTTTCGAGCAAAATACGCATATTTCAAGAGACATGTCAGTACGATGCAAATATGCATAGTTGCAACAAATGTATAGCTATAGGCATACTAGGCTATCACCATCACACTTTCAGAACGCAAAATCGAACACAATACGCGACAACATTAAAAATGGGCTTTGAAACTTGTTTGTCATTTATACTCCTAAGTTATGTGTTCAGGCATTCAAGAGGCTTCATAATTTGCAATTTATATTTTCAAGAAATATTGAACATCTTGACTTTCAGAGACATATGACACCTAGAAAAGATATCAAAGAAACATAAATGATACAAAAAACAATGCAAGAACTTATATTAAACTGGAATATACGAGTAGTCGAGAAAGTACTGTTTGTTGTCATGTAGCTACAAACTGATACCATGACACATCTGGTATTATTGTGAGCAGTACGTACCTAAATAGTACCTACCAAGTTTGGATAACTCCAGAAATACCATACAAAATTCACAAGTACCCATAATAACTCAGATCTTATATGTAATTTGATAGACTATTCTTATGTGAGAGCGGGAATCAGGAATATGAATAATTTAGCCCCAGTGACGAGGCATTACAACCAATGTTACATCTCGTGTAGTGTCCAAATGATTTCAATCCATTTTAATAAGCTTGTTTATCTTGTTTCATATTTTTGAACATTTGTTTTATGAATATGTACATTGTACAAACTCTTTCTTCAAATTGGACAGTTCTAAAATGTACAGGTTCGGCATTCCTTCTATATTGAATGTATTGAATGTATTGTATGTATTGAAAACCCATCCACAAGTGGCTATTCTGGGCTCCTTACATATTCGTCACAACAATCCCCTCTGTTTCTATCTCTGATTGCTATGGTCTAGACTCTAGGGTATAGTTATTTTTGCTCTTCAAATGCTACCAACACCAATGTTTCCCCATTCTGCTGGGAAGTGCAAATAATGATAAATCAACTTAGCAGAAACCATGCAACTCAGTAAGTCGCCGTAGTTGGCGCTGAACGAACGAGCGCGAATACAATATATAGTTATTTTTTCAACCCGATGGGGCAAGTGGTTTTCTGAGATACACAAAGGGCACGTTGACACGTGCAGACGTAACCCACTATTTACTTGTGGGAAAGTGGTGGCTGAGAGGTCCATCACCGCACTCAATATTTGAACACAATCGGCTCAGCCGTTCCCGAGATATATGATGGGGGTGTGCACGTGCGCACGTGTAGAGGCACCCCACCCCACTTTTGGGAACGTGGCGGCTGAGATGTATCTATAACTGCACACCAAAACCAACGAGAAAAACAATTCGAAAGCTGTTGAAATTTGCTATTGCTAATATGTCTTCAAATTTTAGCTCAGCTCAATTATTTAAGCTCCAGAGGTCATTAAAAGCAAAGCAGGCTATTTTTGCCAAAACCGTTTACAAATACAACTGTTAACTTTTTTAAGATGCGGAAGGTTTTTTGACACCATCATATTTGTCTTGTCAAGATGCTTTGAATCCTGTAAATGATGACCAGCTTAGGTTAACCCAAACAATGAACTCGGGTCAAGGACAAGTGGTGACCCAATTAGGTAATGCTGCATATTGCGAGTCGTGTCTCGACGAGACAAACGCATTGGTGCCGGTTTCGCTTATTTAATTGAATTTTATCAAGAGTTATTGACAAAAAGTTATACTGACCTCGGATGACCTCAGTTGACCCTATAGGGGTACTATAACAAAGAATCCACCTAGGTCTTCAAGAATGGCCTACGATAACATGATCCAGAAGAAATTTGGCTGATCACATGCGTATCCTCAGAATGGAAAGCATTTCGATATTTCCCCGTTGACTCATAATGGGGAGATTAAGAAATTGACCTGACCTTAGGTCACCAATACAAAAAGAATCCGAGATCATAGATTTATAGGTAGTTATGCTCTTATGAAATCCTGTAAGTACGAAACCAATCGGCCGAAAACTGTGGTTTTGGTATGACCGAAAACGTTCATGGAGGTGGGGTCACACGACCTGGTCCGATGACCTAACCTGAGAAAGACCTGAGTTCAAGACCTTTCCAATATGTGAGTAATGGATTACCTAATAGCTGTGACAAAAACAGTGGCTTAACGCGCCTTTGTTTTTACGCTATCCTCGAAAAACCTTAGGGGGCGTCTAAACGCCTCCGGTCGGGCGCTGGTAGTAAACACCAGTATGCCCGAGATATTATATTTTTTAACTAGATGACACAACTAGCCTGACTGCCAATGGCCCCAGTGTGAAAGCTAAGTGGCTTCAATGTTCAGGCTAAGATAAGTCATCATCAATGCTGTGATTCATATTTCCTATAAGGGTATGTTCTGACCGTCAATTTCCGCGGGGCTCCGGGAAATTGGAAGAAAAGTGTTTTCTACCGACTACCGAAACAAAGAGTTAACAGAAATTGTAATGCATGTATATGTACAGTTGCCGGCAGACATATCGATAACCCCTGGCTGGCTGCCTGACGAACACTGGAGCGGTAGGCTGTGCCGCGTCACACCTCGGGTCGCGGCACAGCTGTGTATAGGCTGGCTGCCTGACGACACTGGAGCGGTAGGCTGTGCGCGTCAACACCTCGGGTCCGGCACAAGCTGTCTATAGGCCTGTGCCAGGCGTGCCGAGACGCCGAAGGTGTGACGCGGCACAGCCTACCGCTCCAGTGTTCGTCAGGCAGCCAGCCAGGGGGTATCGATATATCTGCCGGCAACTGTACACAGTGTACATTGCCGAACTGCGTTAAACTAGTGCAGTTCCAATGTCCGCCGGGGATTCTAGGGATTTCCGCAGGGAATGTGCACGATCAGAACACAGCCTAAGATGCACCGCCCTAACACCCCACGAAAATAGACCTCCTCCCGCCGGCCAGCTAGATAGTGCATCACTGAATTTACAACCAAGTGCAGTGTTCCGCAGCACTAAATTCCGCCGCCACTTGGCTTCCTCGCGGCTCGCCGGAGCGGTGGCGTGCTTTATTGAGTCTGAGAGGCTGCCCCAGCTCCGGGCTCCTGGGGAGGAGCTGCGGCAGCTCTGTCAGATGGACACATGTTCTGGGGGGGGCAGGGCCGGAACCGTACCCCGCCGCGCTGATGGAGAGAAATTGGACGCGGCTGCAGAGTGCATCAGCACAGTTTTTGCCGCGACCCGGGCGTCTAGAGTTAATTGTTGCTGCGAGCGAGGTGACCGACGGCTGCGGGACAGACGGAGGTGACGGCTGCCAGACGGGCCCGTTCGAGTGATAAATGTCGCAGCTCTAGATGTGTGCCAAGATAGGCGCGAACAACGACACAAACCTTTTACCATAAAACGCAATGTATCATCAATAGTTTTGGCTTAATTCAGGCGTTGATTTGACAAGGCTTGTAAAACAATGTGCTATCGCTTCCGTGTGCTGTATGCAATCACCACGGGAAAGTATGTAGTCTAAGGTTGAACCGATTACAGGCATTGTATAGCCCGCATTGACATTTTACTGAACTTACTTTCATCAACTTTTACTTGTAATTTCAAGCATGAAATGTAGTATTTATATCGTGTCTAGCATAACTCAATGCTGTCCATTGCAGGAGCACCAACAGAAATTCGAGTCAACCTGGTCATCAAGTCAATGGGACCCATATCTGAGAAGGACGAGGTGAGTTTTGCATCTTTAGATTTGTTATCTCTCATCTCTGTCTTTAGTGAGGCGAACTTCCTGTTTGTCAGATGTCTCACCATGTCAATTTGGTAGAAAAATGAGACTCATGAATGTCAACACACTTGGGCCAGGGGTATATTTATAAATTAATATCTCTCCGGTGCCCTCCACATGCTTGTATTGCAAAGCCTGCTGCCTACACTCTGAACCCACCACCCAATAACGCTTCTCCAGCTCACAGATAACATTGCCCAATGTCTAACACACCACAGATGCTGGGAGCGACCTTATATCGCATACTGTAGAGTGAAGCGAAAGGCCGTCCTTTACCTACAGTCTCGACCATATATTCTGTCCACTTTATCGACACCACCTCTGTCTTTGTCTCTGTCTGTGGGTGCTGCACGCAGTGGAATCCAATGCAATTACAATAGCCCTCGTCCCCGGTATCGGAGACGAGGGCACAAATAGCTTCAATAAATTTAACTGGCAGCACGAACAGACAGCACCGATTGACAATATTGACATTGAATTAAACGGGTGTGCTTAGGCAAGGGAATACTTTCAAAGCTAGCTTCCGGCAGACGAAAACAAACATCGCCCCAGATAAATGGAGGATTTATTCGAATAGTGCACTGAAAGAAATGCTTCTAGCCGTTTTTTACGAAGGGTTTATACGCCGGGTACATCGACATCAGGTGGTGTCGATAAAGTGGACAGGACATTGTGACAAAGTGGACAGGACAGTATGGACAGTCTGTCAAATATGTATGTTCCCTTTTTTAGCTTATAAAACTCATCTTATTTCATTTCTGTGTTGGTACATGAGGGACTGATTTAAGGGAGCATGTGATACCTTCCTTCAATCAGTCTCTCATGTACACATAAGTGAAATAAAATAAGTTTAAGAAACTAAAAAGGGAACATACATATAAGACAGACTGTACAGTGTACATACCAGGCCGGCAATCTCTCAGCCTGATATAAATCGGCCTCATGTACTCATCTGGCCACCAGAGATGATTTCCCTGGGCTTCAAGCCCGTGTCAGTGGGTTACAAACCCATCGTTTTAGACTGCGCTTTGCGGGGGCCCCGCACCCCGGGTTTTGACTCATCCGTAAGGCTTGTGGAGTATAGCGGAACAACGGGGGAGCAGATTCTGTCCCTCCTGTAGTTTGTCGGTTGCCGCTTCTAATCCGTTAGGCCTAGTGACTGCATTTGCATGTGTGTTGCTTTTTCCGTTTGGTCCTAGCTATCATATATCCTGATATTTATTTTTTATCAAATCGAACTCTTCAAACTGTAAAATATTACCTTCGATGACTTCCGGTGACTTCAATATTGACCTGAACCAAAACCAAAAATGACTTTGTTCCAAAATGATTTCGACGAGTTTTCGAAAAACACTTATTTCGACGCTTTGTTTACTTCTCACAAGAGCCGAGTTATAGGGGGTCTAAATACCCCCCGGCACTGCGAAGGTGGCGACGAGCACTGGCACGGCGCTGGTTGAAGCCCAAGCAGTGTTCTGTACGGATAACTTGGAGCCAGTGCCATACCCAGGCCTTTTGACCCATCGCCCATTGCTTCCCATGTTCTGTTGACTAATAAAATGTCAAACCCATTTATAGTTGTCCTGGTTGCTTGCAGGATAAGTAATGAGACCGGAGACGTACAATTTAAACAATGTGAACGTGGACAGTGACTTTGGCAGAGATTGCTAAGAATCACACCTCATGAATAAGTGAAGAAGTGTTCTGTGTCCCTGATGCCCACGTCTGACTCGTCAGAGCGTTCTGTGCTGTTTGCAGGAGTTTATTCTGTACTGCTACTTTCGTCTGACTGATCAGAGCGTTCTGCGTTGTTTGAAGGAGTTTATC
>VOPJ01012961.1:11290-54961 GCA_014673585.1 Semibalanus balanoides | reverse complement strand
CACAAGGCTACCATAAGCAAGATAATTCGTTTGTCCAAAGAAGTGTGAGCTAGCAGTCAAATGAGGATCTTGTGCTGCACTCGATCAACCCGCACTGTGTTGGAGATAGCCACCCCCACTCAGACCGTCTGGTATGTCAGGTCTGATATTATATGTCATTTCTGGTATATGTCAGGCCTGGTAATGGTATATGTCATGTCCAAGATATGTCAGGTCAGCCAGTCCGCCAGTTTAGATCGGACAACTGTAAGTCCACCGGGTTTGACTGATTGCCTGGCACCGATTGTGTCTATGTTGTTCAATATCTGCTGCATTTATGTGCCAAAGTGAAATATTATCAAACTTGGTGAAGCCAGATCATCTTTCCTATGATCTCGTTTGTTTATATTTACAAACGGATTGATTGGCTGTGTGAAAATGCACATAGCCATGGGCGCCGCCGTTAGGGTTGGGGAGGGCTGGAGGCTGCACCCAAGATTGTTTCAGTCTCGCTCCGGCTCCCCAGATAAGCAGGATTTTAACATTAGCCCGTATGGGAGGGGAATTCCCGAGGAATCATCTGGCTGGTCCTCATACTCCAAATGTTGTGGCGATGACCCTGTACAGTTTAGGGTAGATGTTCTGTCCACTTCATCACCTCAACCGATGACGATGTTCCCGGTGAATAAGTCCTTCGTGAAAACGGCTAGTAGCAGTCCTTGCAGTGCTTTATTCGAATAAATCTTCCATTTCCCTGGGGCGATGTTTGTTTTCGTCTGACGGAAGCTAGCGTAGAAAGTATTTTTAAAAACCTTTGGTTAAGCGCACCCGTTTAGTTCAATGTCAACTTTGTCTATCGGTGCTGTTTGTCGGTGCTACATACAGTGAAATCTATTGAAACTAGTTTTGCCCTCGCCCCTGATACCGGGGGAGAGGGCTATAGTAATTGCATTGGATTCCGCTGCGTGCAGCACCGACAGACGGAGGCAGAAACAGTGGACAGAACTTTAGCACGGACAGAACATTTACCCTAGACTGTACACAGCGATAAACTAGGTGCATAACTATGACAAAAATACATATTCTCTCTCATACATAATAACTACGTTGTAAGCAAAAGTGCGGGAAAGAAGCAAATGTAATACAATGAATTAATTAAAAACATGAGGCAACACCAGTAAGCAGAAGCTGATCTAAAAGTCACAACTGGTCGACATGTAGCAGCGGTTTTACTGCATCCATGGACAATGCAACCACCGTCACTTTTCAGAAGGATTTTAGGTCTCCAATGACGGACAGCTGCGATTCGTTTATATTTTCATTTCTCCGTGATGTATGTTTGGATGGGAAGATAAATGCCGCTTCAGAAACATGTGTGGCTGGGTCGTAACGGCACCACATTTGAGGGATATGACGCTTTGCTCTACTATGTATTCTAGCTGCACATGGCGGAGCCACAGAATGCCAACTGAAATTGGATCAGTAGGCTGGCAAGCCCCGGATAAAATTAAATTATCGGGGCATGCCTATGTTGGAGCTATCGTAAATAGCTTAGGTTAACGCTGCCAATGGTGTAAATGCCAGAAATGTTTCACAATACAGCTTGTTTAGCATTAAGTGTCATGTTTTATTCAGATATTCAAAATTAATTTATATGTATCAAGCACCGGTGCAATGGTCTTTTAGGCATATTTAAGACGCAGTTAACTTAACAGGCATCATGCTAACCTGCGAGTTACTGGGGTATATTCTGTAACGCGAGTTACTGGGCAGGGCTATTTATAGCCCCCCCCCCCACCCCCTGATCTCCGAAACTACTGGACCGATGTTAAAAATTCAAACGGCATTCGATAGCCCTATCAAATTTGTTGAAGGAAACATAATATTGTTATCTTCAGGGTCACTGATGACGTCACAGACCACGCCAAATGATAACTAGCCATAATATATTATGCAAATGGAAAACAACATCATTTTCACTGCGCTCGTTTCAATGTCAGGGCAGGTCACAAAAAAATAACAGGTCATTTCGTCAGAATCCACAAAAATAAATACAAATTTTGCCTGGAACGATGTTCCTTACTTCATATAGTGCATTGCAATTCCGAAAATGTATCGTTTTCTAGAAATTGGATAGTTTGTTGTGGAGTTATTAGCTGATTGGCTAAGTCATGCAAGGTGACCTTACGAAAATGCCGGAGGCTAAAGCTCATCAGCCGTAGCTCTCATCGAGCTGAAACTTGCACAGCGCAATTTGGCACACCAGATAACCCCTTCAGCGGACTTGAAACCGAAATCGGAGATCTAGGGCGAAAAGGATCTAGGAGACCTCCTTTTCGTACTGTCCTGGAATGGGCCAGTAACAGAAGTCATAGCAGTTCTTCCCATCGATCACATTGGTATGATGTTCGTGCCAATGCACGAACGCAGCACTGGCATCCCATCCCACCCTTCATCAGACAGACAATACAGCCTTCATCGACCAACCCCACACCGATCTTCCCTATACGCCGCCCACACCAATGAGATGCAATCGAGTCTTCAGTATCGTAGCCGAGTAATAAGGATACTCGACACGGCGTCTCGCGTCGGTTCGATCTCTGGAACGAGCCATTAGGTCGGTCTCATCCAATAACGGGCGGTCATAGCCGAGTCTGATCGGCATGGATAGGCAGATCAGATGATGAGCGTGGGCAGATCGACACCGTTCCCGCTACTACGGTCAGGTCCTAAACGAGACGCCGTCGGAGGAGGTCCGAGACCGCTGACTGACGCGACATCAGGCGGGCAGTTCGGGAAGCTGAGGTGTTGACTATGACCGGCAGGTGGCTGGTGCAGCACCGTGTAGAGGGCGGTGTTCAGAAGAGACGCCACATTTGAGCTTGTCCCAAATTTAAATTCAGAACCAAATTCAGGCCAGGTGGGCCGGAAGTCTAAACTCAGGTTTGCCGGTCTCATGCCGGGCTCAGCACAGCACAAGTTTGGGGGTTAACATATTGTTAAATGTATGCTAAAGACTTAAAAGTAGACATGCAGGTGTCGCCCAATATGCAACAGAACCTACCAGTGTCACCAAATCACCTTGACCTGAGGTCAAATGTTGTGTGCCGTGCCCTGGCAGGTGCTGCCACATGTGGCCGGGCTGATGCCGGTGCCATCTCACTGATGAGTGGTGGCGATGCATAGGCGTAGGAGCCTATGGGCCAGGGGAGCAACTGCCCCCCAACATTTTCGGATTTTAACATTACGCCTATGGACGTTGCATGGAAAGAATCGACTTCAAATTGCATTCCCCCCCCCCCAACTTCACATGAGTTCCTACGCCCCTGTGGCGATGCCAGCTCCTGTTTCGGGAGACATTTTTGCATCTCTAGTAGGTAGATGGCATAGGAGTTGTTGATAGAATAAAGTGACCTAACCTAAGAGCAGGCAACGAAGCCGTCCTCTATATATTTTAAACCTTGTGAGCTTTAAATTAGAATACGTCAAGTTCAAATTAAGTTAAGTGAGAAAAAAATCAAATTAAAACGTCTTCAAAGCGTGGATAATGGACGATTGCAATAACATCGATGATGATGCGCATAGTATTTACTTTTCCGACTCAGTCGGTGTTATTAATTGGTGATACTTACTACTTAGGCCAATATTAGACGCTTATGAAATGATTTAGGAGCAAGTTATGTATGTAGAAGCCAATTGACTCGTAGTCTGAAGCGACTCGCAGTCTATATTGTCTGGGGAGGATCCAGAGGGGGGCTGCAGAGGGGCGCAGCCTCCCCCAGGCGCCCCGGGTCTCGGGGGCCATTTCAATGTTGTTTTTTGGCCTCTCCCCAATACCTCCCCGGCTTGGGGAGGCCAAAGCATGGCTCAACCCCGTGACCCAGGCGCCTGGGGGAGATTGCGCCCCTCCGCAGCCCCTCCCCCCTCTGGATCCGCCAGTGTATATTGTCAATAAAAGCAAAAAACGCAATTTCAAAATATGACGTCATGAGCTACCAGTTCTTAATATGCCATTAGTCAGTCAAAAATGATAGTATAATTTTGAATTGTTGTAATGTTGTATAGCAGCTACTAGCTACCCACAATTATTTGTCTGACATATATTCCGGTTTTTAAATATTTTTGAAAGGTTTGATTTTTTGGTCTTTTTTAAAAACGATCTATTTTTAGAAAATTGTAGGTGGTAAAAACAAGCAAAAAATGAGATAGTCATAATGCATTTTTCGCATTTTCTATCGTTTGACGTTTTCGTATTGCGCTTTTCTCAATGCATGATCTTTTGGTACGGTCTGTTAACCCGCTGCACTGGCAGGGGTTTCGCGCCGAACACGAGACTGCAGGGGGGTTGATTTCCGCCCCCGCCCCGTGAGATCTTCCAAAAAGCTACGCAACGTAGTGACAAAGAGAAAAACGGCATTAGAATAAGCTCTAGGCAAGCTCTATCGAAAGTATTACCGTCTTTCCTTGGATTCAGGTCACAGATTGAGGTCACCAGTGGGTCACTCAAAAAAGGTCAGAATTTTCCGGTTTTGGACTCTTTTGGAACTCTTTCCAGAAACCCCCGATTTATCTCGGAAAAACTATGATAGCTAGGAAGCAAACAATTAGAGAACCAATCGATAGCCTATTGAACAATTTGCAATCGCATGTATGTCCTCAAAATTGATCCAGATCAACAGTTCGAGGCCTCCAGAGGGTCAGTTAAAGGTCAAAAAGTGACTGTTTTTTAAGCAATAAACAGTTTTCGTGAGATAGCATGTCACATAAGAAAAGATAGGGACAATCATTTTTGACGCCATCGTGTTTGTCCATTGATGCGCTTTGAAACATAATCAGTGGTGACCTGGTAAGGTCAATTTCAAAATTTGAACCTCAGGTCAAGGTCATTTGGTGACCCATGGGGTATGGTCATGTTGCATATGGGGCAAGACGCGGCTAGACGAGGACGAACACATTGGTGTCACTAATCGTCTCTTATCTTTTCGCTATCAAGAGTTATTAGTACAAATAATTGCCTGATGACCTCAGATGACCTCAGATGACCTTGTATAGAATCCTGAAGCAGGCCAAATTGCACCTTGATCATTCAGATGAGCTAAAATAGCATGATTCTGAAAGAATTAGCCTGATCCATGAATTGTTTACTGAAAGGGAAGCATTTGTTTATTTTCCCATTCACTTATAATGGGAGGGTCAGGAAATTTGGACCTGAACCCTTTGGTCACTGATAGAAAAATCCGAGATATACGGAACTGTAGGTACTGATATTCTTATAAAATCCTGCAAGTTTTTCAAAACTTTCGAAAAAAAGACTGTGCTTTGGCACGAACGCAACATTTGTTGAAGGTGAGGTCACTTGACATGAACTTGTGACCTGCCTGAGATGACCTGAAGTCCAAAACTTTTTCAAAGTGTGGGTAATTGATGCCCAAACAGGTGTACGAAATTTGGCGGCGCTGCGCGCCGCCGTTTTTGCGCTACTTCTGAAAAACCTGAGGGGGGTGGAAATCAACCCCCCCTGCAGTGCGCGGGTTAAAGTTTAGCTAAATGTTTAGTCAAATTCGTTTGTAGTGACATCACGAAGTTCGTTATTACGAGAGAGCGCGAAGCGCGGAGCGAGTCCTCATTGAATACCGGATTTTTCTCACATATAAGCTTCTGACCAGCGACCCGGCCGGGCCTGGCCGGGCCCGGCCAGACCGCGACGCTGGTCAGAAGCTTATATCTTTTGAACCCCGCATCCGATTGACAAGCGGTCTTAGGCCATGCTGATAGCCCCATGGCATGAAATTATGATTGTTGGACGTGTTTTTTTTCTCAGCGTTAAGGGGTCAGCAATGGTGCGTGAACACGTGCCGCGGTCAGGGGTGTCAGAAAGTATTATTCCCTGCTGTACGCTGAGAAACGGCCTGGACCTATAAAACTAAAATTTGGTGGTGTGGCTGGGAGACGCACACCACTGGCAAATGTTGTACAAGGTCAAACCTCTGGGTCACACTGCACGTGCGGCACGTGCACCACCCTGTTTCCGTCCACGGAAAATTACCTACAAAACATCGTTGCAATACCGACCCTATATTTCGGCAAACCCAAGTCGCAAAGACACGGGTAAACACAGAGGGGTGGCGTAAGAGATAAGCGATCCGCCGGCGTATGCACTATGTGTCGCATCACGGCGCGTGGTACGTGCAAATTTACTGGCTATACAAGCGCAAATTCATAGTTTTATGACGTCTTCACAATTTAAATTGGTACTCAGCATCTATGGGACGTGCAGCAATGAAACAAACACCGATGTGTAGACCAATGTACCGTATCTAAAATGCACACAGAAATTTATATTTTAATGCATTATTTCACTGTTGAAGTCCGCCTGTAATATTTTCATTACTGATTTTATCATATTTCCTTCATTACAGCGCCGTAGCATCCAAACCAAAGGGTGCTAAGCGATAAAAAAGATGCAGCTGTAAAGCGCAATCAAACCATCTAATACCCACCAAATGTATTTTTGCCTACCAAACATGAAGCTTATAATTTGCAATTTAAAATAACGCTTACAGCAACTTATTAGTTCAAAGTATCGATTTAGTTTTCGATCTATTGGCGACGGGCAGAACAACACAATAAAGCGAAAATAATTCAAAAGCAATGCTTTTGGGCACAAAACGAACCTCCTGCTTTGGTTGGGTGGGTGATAAATTGAAGCGGATTTATTTGGACTCGCTCGTCCTTCGCCGTTAAAGGCGTCTTACTGGTATATCGAAAAAATACGAAGAAATTGCTTCAGTTTTGCACAGAAAACGTAAAATCCATATACTAGAAGGTATTTTAAGTTTCACATTGGTAGTGCTAATCGTGTTTTAGTCATTACGACAGTTAATCAGGGACGTTAAACGCCCCCCCCCTCAGTCAATGCTTGGTTAAGAATAGTTGAGTGTGAAACTATCAATTGATGTATTCATGATAGTAGGGTTTGGTTTATATGCCCTCCATCTCATAGTAGGTACAATTTCGCTTCCAAGCTCTCAGGAGTCAAGAATAAACAAATGGTGAACGTGTTATTTCCTCCAGTGATTGTAATTGCGATTCCTCATAGACGCAGACCGCTCGTCTCGATATGTCCAGGTGTCACTGTCCACCGGACATCTACGGGAGACATTTGGGCGATTAGCGGCTAATAAAGTGTGCCGAAGCGACTAAAACTGTAGTGAATCATTTTTTGTTTGACGGGTAACCGATAAAACAGCGATTTATGCAAAAATTTATATTAAAATGCTACAACTGCATATCACGAATGCAACATTTTATATTCATTTAAATATCCAAAAGAAGCTTCAAATTACATGTAAGCATATGTCATCAGTAAATAGCAGGTATTCGTCGATTAAAAAAAATATTGACATCGACCCTGTCGGCCCATGTAACAAGGAGTTCCAGTGGCGCTGTCATAGGACAAAAACAAGAGCGATACGGCTGCTCAAATAAGTGACGAGCTGAGTGTTGACAAATATTTCTTATTCACTGACGTTGAAAGTGATTGGCTTACTGAGTGAGCGATGTCGAACAGACACGTTTTATAGGTTGACACGTTATTTAGCGTTGTAACATAATGTTGCCTATAAACCAAAATGATGAAAGTATGAAAGGACACACGAAAGGAAACATCAAACGCCCTTTAAAGCGTTTTATCAACAAAATATGACGATACAAGTGTTGTGATGTTATTACGTTTCTACTTCATTTAGCGTAGCGTTATCTTTTCTGTGACCGCAAATCGCAGATCCTCATTGGCAACGGCTGGAAAATCGACTTTGTGCCAACGCTTATTGGTAATCAAATTATTTTCCATTTAATTTGCTCTTTTGTCACAGGGAGCCTTCCTCCTTGAAGGAGGTGATATTTTTTATCATATTTGATCTCATCATATTTAAAGTGATATTTTTTCTTCCTTTACACACAATATGTTTTAGAGATAAGGGAGCAAAGAGTATTGCAAATCAGCACTGACAGTTGATTATACCAGTAATGCGTCGTGGTGGGTGATGAACAAGCGACCGCTAAGAACTTGTATGGTGAATTTCAACTCGATCAGGCAAGTCGTTTCTGAGATACCAGAAAAGGTGTGCACGTGCGCGTGTGCAAAGGCATCTCACCCCCGACTTGTAGGAAAGAGACGGCTAAGAGGTCCCTAACCACGCAACAAATTTGAACGCAATCGACTCAGCCGTTCCTGAGATAAAGAATAGGGGTGTGCAATTGTGCATGTGTGCACGTGCAGAGGTAACACACCCTTGACTGATGGAAAAGCGGCGACTGAGAGGTCCCTAATAAGTAATCACGCACTAAATTCGAACACAATCGGCTCAGCCGTTCCTGAGACATTGAATAGGATGTGCACGTGCGCGCGTGCAGTCACCCCTAAGTTTTGAAAAAAGTGGCTGCTGAGAGGTCATTAACCACACACCGAACTCGCACAAAATCTGCCCATTGCCCAGCCGTCGCGGAGTTCTTGCGAGAAAAACAAACACTTTTCAACATCTCTTACGCGGCACGCTCCATGCAGCAGTGGTATTCATCCACATGACTTGGCACCAGACTTGTGATTGATTCAAATTTTTATGAATGATTCAATCATGATTCACCGGCAAAAATGAATGATTCAATCATGATGCAATCACTCAACATTACCACTGATTAATTATTCACAGTGATTCACAGGCTTACGTGAATCAATCATGAATGATTCAATCAAAATGATTAGCAATGCGTAAGTGCAAATAGCAGTGCATATATTCGGAATGAGGGCGTTTACAGAGCAAATGAAGGTGCTGAAAGTGATCTTGACATGTGTTCACTCAGTTTGATTCCCTATTATTAGACTGGGCTATCGTTTGTATAGTTTCTGCTGTCCCCCCAAAAAAGAATGATTAATTATGCTGTGAATGATTCAATCACCCTATTTTCTTTCGAACGAATGATTCAATCAATGACTTATTGAATCATTCATGAGTTAGGTGAATCGATTCCATGAATGATTCGCATAAAATAAGAATGATTTAATATCAAAAAGAATTGATTTCAATCAGAATCAATCACAATTCACAAGTCTGCTTGGCTCTGGTCTCAAAACAGGGTAGGTTGGATGGGGCTGCTAAGCAAAGAAGCCCGCTTGTCAATCAGAGGACAGAGAGTTGCAGTTGCAGAGATATGAGCTTCTCAAAAGCGTTGCCACGTGTCGGGTCGGGCCGCTTACATTCAGATTTTTCCCATATACCACGGAAGGACGAGCGAGCGCTACGCGCTCACACGTAATTTTCAAGAATAGCACATACACATATGATCGCGTATGAGTCAATACAAAGCCAATCACAGAATCACCAAGCCTTCTTTATCAATTCCAGTCGATCCAATGCCATGTCGGGGCTGAGTTAAGCCCATGTGGGCGTGGCTAACGCCAAGGTTTTGCTTCAATTCATTCAATTTGCATGACCTTCAGTTTTTACTAGCGCGATTGACGAGGCTGTGTTGTGACGTGTGACACGGGAGGTGCGTGATGGACGAGGCTGTGTTTGTTGTGAGATGAGAGTTGAAATGGAGGTTATTTATACGATTTAACCCTATTCCTGGAGGGATGAAATGTATACGAATCTGTCGGGGGGGAGCTTTATTCGCCCCCCCCCCTTCAGATCTCCCGCTGCCTATAAGAGGAAAACATGAAATTGGCCCTGCTGTGACCTAGGCGTCGGACAATGAACTCTATTTGTCAAATTTTGGTGACCTGGGTCATTATGGTTCAAGGGTCAAAATGATTCCGTTCATAACAAATATTTTTTTGTTAAACATGATATTTCAGGAACCTGCCATGTATTCTCCCGAGAGAGAAACTTATGGCACCAGCACCCAGAGCCAAGCTAGAGGAATCGAAAAATCACTGGTAAAACAGGTTTTATTTTTTCCACCCATAAAGGCGTCAGGAAGAAATGGCTTGCAGGCTCATAGTTTGACTGTAGAGGTCACATCAAATGTTAAAAATCCGTTTTTCCAGCACCAATGCATTTGTTCGTTTAATAGCTTTTTATTCTAAAGTATATACAGCAACTTATTTAGTAACATCAGTTTCTCTCGTCATTGCGGTTCGAATTCAAATCAATTTTGTCAAATCGAAATTTGACCCCGGGTCAAGGGTCAAGGTCAGGTGGACGTAAGTCGGTCAAAATGCATATCAAAAGACGCGTATTGACGAGACAAACATTTTGAGAACATTTGTGAGTCTCTATTATGCTCTTGTCACGAGTTATTGATACAAAGATGTTAGTGACCTTTAATGACCTTTCAAAAGGTCACTGACTAAAAAAATCATGCCTTTCATCAAGAAGGGTCTAAGATGACATGATACTGAAGTAATTGGATTGATGCAATGTATTAAACCCTCGTTTTACTTTTTTACCATATACTTATATTGCAAGGTTAGCATTTGACCTGACATCAGGTCATCAAATATTTAGAATCACCCTGAAAACTTTCAACACATTATTATTTGGGCTATGTCTTATCTCTCACATAACCCCAATCCGGTTTTCTATGAAATCATTCTTGAAAACAAAAAAACTTGCATCATTTTGGTTTTATTGAAAAAAATAAGTTTTCTAAAAAAATTGGATTTTCAAAATTTCAAAAATTGTGACAATTTCGCAGGGAAAACCATCCTGAAAAAAAACAATCATTCCCTCTACCCAACCCCGAGTGTCTGTTTTTGCAAACACTTCTCTTCAACACACAACTGTCCATGAGTGCTTAACCATGGCAAAATTTGTGTCGAAACGGACCCCCCGGAAACCACGGCCCCCCCCTAAACACTGTCTGGCCCCTCCTTAATAAATTCAATTTGGGAAAAAGTACACCATTGATGGCGCCAATGAAATGGTTGCGGAAAGCCAGCAAGTATTAAATTATCCTGAGTTGAGTTATGAATGACCCGTACGCGAAAAACCTCAAGGGGGCCGATTCGCCCCTCCCCCTTCCCCGACAGTAATAGGGTTAAAGAATTGTGTACAACCAATTTTATTTGTGATTAAATGTTAACGCTATTAGTGGCAGGCTCCCGGCTACCCCTATTAGTGGCAGGGGGGGGCATATTCGCCCCCCGGAGACTCTCCGCACATCTTACCCGTTCGATTTTCAAAAATAAAACAGGGTGGTCAATTTCACAATATACATGATCTACATTTCATTAAAAAAAAACATTACCAATTTTAAAAGCGGAACGGCCGGGCCCAAAAAACGGTTACACAAATGAGGGTTATGTTGCAGTCCAACACCCAGCTGCCACGTTATTGACCCGTTTTTTAATTGCAATTAATACCAGTGCATCGATACGATATTGAGTGGAAATTGGATGTGTGATGAACGATGTAACAAATTCAAAATTATAGCGTAGTCAGGCTTCACTAATTCGTGGGGTGCGAAGGGTTAAAGCGTAGTTCAAACGTTTTTGATGGCTTTTTCTGAATAATTGCAATACGTTAGTTACTTGACATCATAAAAAATATATTTTCACAGCGATTATTTTCGTGACCACTAAGGCGGTGCCAGGGTAACGAAAAGGAGGCCAAATATACAAAAATATGATCCGCAGGTCATGCGGTCTTCACACGAAATCATAATCAGTTACTGGTCATTAGATCGTTTCCATTTTGAATGCTTGCTAATCATCCATAGGGTATCCAGGATCCCATTTTGGGGAGGTGCAAGACGTCTTTTGTAGTAGGAATAAATATCGCTAAATATAATACCAACCTACGTCAAGCCAATTATTAGTCCTGCCTTGCCAATTTTTCAATTCACATTAAGTGCGCCGCTTTCCTTACCCTACCTGGGGCTCGCCCTATTCTCTCAAAATGTTCAAAAAGGACCCCCTTGGGTGCTTTTTCATCGTGGAAAACTGCCTCTAGTATGTTATTGTCCTTGTAAAGGCCCATGCACTCAAGTTTCCTGCATAATATGGCCCCTCCTTGTTTTCCGATTTCCTGAAGGCGCCGCATCTGCAATAAAATGTAGTTTATTTCCTCTCCTTAGACTCAATATAGTCCCAGTCATCGATTCTCAACTATCTGTTTATTGCTCCCGTAATCCTAGGCTTCAGATATCGTTATCACCTATGTAGTTTACCCCCTTTTTCTGCTGCCTGGAACACTGCACCTTGAAACTTAAGACGTCAATAAAATTATCGGCAAAAATTAGAAAGAGCAACTATCTCAAGCATCTTCCATAGCCTTCTAAACGTCCAAGTTATATTGCTACCTGACTGTCAGCTAGGCGTGTTTCATAGCCGGTGTTTGGGGAAAAATCCCCCTTTCAGTACCTGAAACGCCTCTGCCGGTAAAAAATACAATTTATCATGAACATCAACTTAATTTTAACCTTATAAATCACCGTAAACCATGCAGACTTCTTCCATATTTGAAGCAGTTTTAGGAAAGAATCCGTGAAGATCGCATTTCCGTATATCGACAATTGTCGACGAACAAAGTCCTCCCCAAAACTGGGCCCTGGGAACCCGCTCTGTTGCAAGTCAGAAAACTTCCCCAAAATATTGCTCCCAGACGGTGTAAAAATCAATTTTAGGGGAAAAGTCCGAAAGTTCTCATAAGCCTCACCCTCGTAGCCGTTTTGGAGAGCATATGTCTAAGGAGAAAAACCATGTGGCGCAGTGGCAATATTTTGCCCCCCCTGGCCACTTTAATAGGTTAAGGTGGACCATATTAATGTTTTGATTTAGGCTCACATCACTGGAATTTTGGTACTTTATGTGCTGGTTCGGCGCGCTTCTCGACTGATGCCTCAATCAAGAGCAGTATGTTCGGCGAACTTCTCGAATCTCGACTGATGCCTGAATCAAGTGCAGTCGTCATGGTCAGACGACAGGGCTAATATCGCCAGAGCCGCTCGTAATTGGGAGAAGGAATAGTCATTAATTGGCTGCCAAATCGGCTTCGGATGCTAATAGCGGTGATCAGAGTTACTTATGTCCATCATTTAGCATGCTTACGACCATAGCTCACAAGTTTAGAGCACCACGGTGCAGCATGTAAGAGCATTGGCTGTGTCCTCGTGGCTTAATAGCACGCGAAGCTTCTGGACCAAGTTAAGATATTTGGGCGTCTCAGCATTTCAAAGACGAGCATGATAATAAATCGCGCACCAAATATGATCAACGTTATTCTGGCTCAGAAATAACGATTCAAATGACAGCTCGACTATGACTCGTTCTTTGAGGTAGGCCTCCGTCGACAACGACTTATTTCTTGGACCAGGCCTTCGCTGGACATATTCAATGGCCTCTACTATCCTTCAAAACCAGCATAAGCTGCCTTCCACTTGCGCAGATACCCGATCACCCTTTACTATCTCTCTCCCGAAGACGGACCAGTGTAGTGGCAGACATAACAGCATGACTACCGTCTGGCTGGCTGGCGTGCCCGCGAGTTATGCGCGATATTCGGCTAGACATGGTCCGTTTCGGCTCAGTTGGACCCGGTGACAACTGCCGACGGTAGACTCCCTCCCGCAGCCAGCCCCGACCCGACCCGACACGACCCGGCACTAACCATTCCGTCTTACAAACGCCATGTCGCTGCTCGTTCTGCATCTCACTGATAGCGGCGGCCGCCGTGCGTTTTCGGACCCGACGCCCATGCATAATGGGAATGTGTTTATGCCTGCAGGACGAGACGTGATTGACATAGTCTGTCACCCCTGCTGACAAAGCCCCCCCCTTCCGCTCTTGCCCCCCTCCCCCCTTCCGCCGCCGTCACTGCCCATGCCCGGCCGCCGTCACCGCCGCTGCCGCTGCCGCCGCTGCCACCTCCCCTTACTAAGCGCCTAGCGACTCGCATCCGCACGTCATCTGATACATGCCAATCAGTCTGGGATCTCCGTGCGCGCACCGCCGCCGCCTGCTACAATAATGCGCGCGACTGGGAGAGGCCGTCTACAGTCCGTAATGATCAATCTCGGTGCTGACTGCGTCTCCCAACCTCTGATCGATGAACGCGTGACCTTTCAACCCGAGCCCGTTTGACAAACGGCGACTGCGAGCCGGCCGGGAGATGGATGGATCGAGAGCGTAAACCGGGGCGCCGCCTCGCCGCCGCCGCCCCACAGCCGCGCGCCGCCCCGCCGCCCCTTTGACGAGGAGCGCTGGGCCCTCGGGACATGTTTAGAATGTTGGCAGCCGCCGCGCAGTCACCGCGAAGTCGCCGCGCAGCCCCGCCGCGTGACAGTGGCAGAATGCGTGATGGATGCGAGACCGGCGACCTAAAGACCAGAACATTGGTGGCGTGCTTCTGTTACCGATCAAACGCTCGATCGCTCCACGAAGGACGAGGAATGAGAGGAGCGTGACGCATGAGGAGGGAGACTCTATGACCGCGCTGCAGGTGGGCGCTGTTAAGCTCAGATTGATGGCGAGGTAGACGGGAACTAGGTCGCTACTGGGGCTGTATTCAGCCGGGTTACGTATTTGATAGTGATGAGCCGGGTGAACGCAAACTGTGGCGGCGTATGACCATATATGAGTCGGTGCGCCCAACACCCAGTCATCATCACCTGTGCGCTATATTTGGAGGCAACAGAGACAGACTGGTGCTAACTATGGTTTACATATGCTGTCGATCGGACATGTATGGCGATTGACGCCGATCATAATTTCGTTGGTAATCAAACATTTTGAAGGGCGGTCGGCAATAACTTCTGCTTACCGAGCCCCGGTCTGAAAGTCAATGAGCTAACGAAACAAAGTCGTTTAACGCACTGCTTCTGATGGCTGTGTGACGTGTGCACCATCTTACTGACCAATATGAGTTTAATTTGGTAGCATCATCCTCCAGGAAGCCGCACCATAATGCGACAAAGAACATGCAAAGGGTTTTTATTTATGGTAAATTTTGCAAACAGTAAACAACTCGTTTTGACTGAAGCAGCAAAAAATAGCGATACTATAATTTTCAAGATCACAAAGTTAAACTAACAAATAAATTAACTCGATCCGACTGTCTGAAGCTTTCTCGATAATCTGACGTGGCACTAGGAATGGCCGCACACGAAGATATCGGGCATCTCCAGAATTATCATCGGTTCGGTGCACTCTGTGAATAGGCTTACCGAATTCCTGTCATTGAGACATGCGCTCTTTGACAGAGAAAGCGCACGTCTCTAAAGTAGGTTTCGTAGTTTTCTGCTCACCCACCGCTCGGTGACAGGGAAGACATGTGACTAGTGACCACTGACCGGCGTGCTGGCCTAGTACAGTATCTTATCATCTCCACTGTGTCCACTGCCCAGCCGTCAAACGTCCACTGTCGAAAGTTTGACCATCGTCTTTCAACATCTGCCGCCGGTTCAGTGGCTGCAGTATAGCGCCGGGGCGTGGCTCGATATGTTCGCCACTGGGTCAAGATGCTTCAAGCGGCATCGATGGGAGCATAAAGCACTCCTGGCTCTGCCTCTGATGGTCGGTTTGACAGCCGAGAGAGGAGGTCGGTGGCCGGAGCCTGTCAGACAGATCTTCTGAGGTCAGTGGTGGGGTCTGGTCGCGGAAGCTGTGCTATGTGTGCTATCATCCGACCCAGACCAAAGCCGTGTCAGAATCGAACCAGTCCCTCATCAGGTCCAGGTCCAGGTCCAGGTCCAGGTCCAGGCCAGCCCAGGTCCCCAGGTTCCAGGTCCACGGTCCAGGTCGCAGGTCCCAGGTCAGGTCCAGGTCCAGGTCCAGGTCCACGGTCCAGGTCCAGGTCCAGGTCCAGGTCCAGGTCCAGGCCCAGGCCCAGGCCCAGGCCCAGGCCCAGGCCCAGGCCCAGCCCCAGGTCCAGGTCCAGATCCAGGTCCAGGTCCAGGTCCAGGTCCAGGTCCAGGTCCAGGTCCAGGTCCAGGTCCAGGTCCAGACCCGAACTGCGTCGGGCCAGGACCACCGGTGGAGGCGGTGCCGCCGCCGCCGCCGCCGGCCGCCACCGCCACGCCCTCTGAAGAATGGCGTGGTGAGATGCGCTGCATGCAAGACGAGCCTCGCTAGCAGCTGGCGCTGCAGCCTGCTATGTATGCACACTCGGAGACGGCGGCACACGGACCCTCTGTGGCCCACGTGGTTATCGTGACCGTGTAATCGACGTTAGAGGGGGGCGAGATCCATTCGATATCAAGCTGCCTCCCGCTACAGAGCAGGCAACGATTTCTATCCGGCCCACAGGTACTTTATGGTCCATTTTGATGCATTGCCAAAGTGAAATGTAAGGTATCCCATTGTTTGGGTTCGCGCGTGGGCTCGCTTGATAAGATATACGACATGGTTCAACCATGGCAATTTTATTTGATTGCGGCTGGGTGGGTTTATACCCGGTCGGTCGGTCCACAACTCTACAGCCACAGCTGTGCAGTGGATTACGCTGGGTCCATTCTGGTCCGTCCCGCCCATCCGGTCTGCTCCGCTTCTGTCGGGTCCGGTCAGGTCCGACTGGGTCTGGGTTTGGTCCGGAATGAGCCCAGTCCGCTCCATTCCGTCCCCGTGTCCCGTGTCCCGTGTCCCGTGTCCCGTGTCCCGTGTCCCGTGTCCCGTGTCCCGTGTCCCGTGTCCGTCCCCTTGTCTCGTCCGCCTGTCTCGTCCCTATCCATCCCAGGTTCGCCATCCCATCCAATCCACTCACTCAGCAGCACATCCCATCCCATCCCATCCCATCCCAATCCATCCCATCCCATGCCCATCCCATCCCATCCATCCATCCATCCCATCCATCCCATTCCCATCCCATCCCATCCCATCCCCATCCCATCCCATCTATCCGCATCCATCCCATCCCATCCCATCCCATCCCATACCCATCCCAATCCATCCCATCACATCCCATCCAATCCCATCCCATCCCCATTCCCATCCATCTTCCATCCCATCCCCAATCCCATCCATCCCATCCCATCCCATCCCATCCCATCCCATCCCATCCCATCTCGTCCCGACCCGTCCCACCGTGTCGTGTCGGTCTGAGAGCGGCGCGGCGGGTGTTTGACATCTCCCAGCAGGAGGTGCGGTGAGACGTGACCCGCTCGGCGGCCCGTCTGTCGGCTCTGTCGGCCCACAATGAACGAGGGCGCGACTCTGACGGCACCGGTCATCACCCACCAACTCGGCTGGCCGGGGCCGGTCATCACCCACCAACTCGGCTGGCCGGGGCCGGTCATCACCCACCAACTCGGCTGGCTGGGCCCGTCATCACCCACCCAACTCGGCTGGCCGGGGGCCGGGGTCTCACCCACCAACTCGGCTGGCCGGGGCCGTCATGCACCCACCAACTCCGGCTGGCCGGGCCGGTCATCACCTCACCCAACTCGGCTGGCCGGGGCCGGTCATCACCACCAACTCGGCTGGCGGGGCCGGTCATCCACACCAACTCGGCTGGCGGGGCCGGTCATTACACCCAGCAACTCGGGCTGGCTGGGGCCGGTCATCAACAGCACACAATCCGGCTGGCCGGAGGCCGGTCATCACCCACAACTCGGCTGGCCGGGGCGGTCATCACCCACCAACCTCGGCTGGCCGGACCGGTCATCACCCACCACTCGGCTGGCTGGGGCCGGTCATCACCCGGCACCAACTCGGCTGGCCGGGGCCGGGTCATCACCCCCAAACTCGGCTGCCCCGGGGCCGGTCAATCACCCACCAACTCGGCTGGCCGGGACCGGGTCATCAACCCACCAACTCGGCTGGGCCGGGACGGTCATTCAACCGGCACCAATTGGCTAGCCGGGGCCGGTCATCACCCACACAACGTCGCTGGCCGGGCCGGGTCCATCACCACCAACACTCGCTGGCCGGGCCGGTCATCACCCCCACCCAACTCGGCTAGCCGGCGGGGCCGTCATCACCCCACCAACTCGGCCTAGCCGGGGCCGGTCATCACCCCACCGAACTCGGCTGGCCGGGTCGGTCATCACACTACCACTCGCTGGCCGGGGCCGGTCCATCACCCACCAACTCGGCTGGCTGGGCCGGTCATCACCCACCAACTCGCTGGCCGGGGCCGGTCATCACGCCACAATCCACCGGCTGGCCGGGGCCGGTCCCTCAACCGGGAAAGTGAACCACCCAACTCGGCTGGCCGGGGTCGGTCATCACTCACCAACCTTGGCTGGCCTGGGACAGGTCATCAACCCACTCACTCCGGTCTGGCCGGTGGCCGGTCATCACAAAACCAACTCGGGCTGCCGGGGTCGGTCATCACCTACCAACTCGGCTGGCCGGGGCCGGTCATAACCCACCCCAAAAAAACTTTCCCCGGGGCCTGGCCGGGGCCGGGTCATCAACCCACCACTCGGCTGGCCGGTGGTTCGGTCATTCACCCACCAACTCGGCTGGCCGGGACCGGTCATACACCTATCAACCAACTCGGCTGGCCGGGGCGGTCATCCCACAACTCGGCTGGCCGGGCCGGTCATGCCACCCACCACCCACCAACTCGGCTGGCCGGGGCCGGTCATCACCCACCAACTCGGCTGGCCGGGGTCGGTCATCACCTACCAACTCGGCTGGCCGGGGCCGGTCATCACCCACCAACTCGGCTGGCCGGGGCCGGTCAGACCTGCACGCTCACGCAGAGCTGCCTCAGTGAAGCGTCTGTGGTCTTCGGAAAATGGAGTGTTAAAATCATTGAACTTGCGAATGGAAGGCATAATATTTTGTAGGTAAAGCTTCCGCTTCAGCACTGGTTAATATATTTCGATATTTCTAACAAATTCATTGAATATAATTTCGCGTGTTTTCCTGATCTTGTAACATAAAATAGCATACAATGATTTTGAGCAAGTGTTGACATTGCATTTAGGAATAACTATATTCCCAGAGCACCTAGGGTTTCGGTTTCGTACAATGCAATTTCGACCACGCCTACTCCTGGACACCCATACTCCGTGAAAAACGGTCTCGGATTTTCGTTTCCGTGTCACATATCGGACCGTTATTGCACACGAGGTCTGCGAAGAAGTGCCGGTGATGGCCAGGAAGAGTCGAGCAGGCCGGTCGGCATGGGGAACAGAGAGAAGTATACGCCAATCAGACACGAAGGAGAAGAAGAAGTCGGTGCAGTTCAGACCTAGCGGCTCCTCACTGCCCGGATATGAAAGGAAAATCGTGCTACCCAGATATCCAATCTGCCGTCAATATCTGGTGCTGAGCATCTGGAGTCTTGATATCAAACCTGCAGAAGTTTGAAGAAATGGGAATCAGTGTAAGGCTGTCATCAAATGTCAAGCGAAGTGTTTATATCGATATTGTTTACATATGCTATTATGCATGTTGCCGATGATTTATGTTTCAACAAAACAAATGAAAAATTATAAAATTTGAGGTGCCACTCGGAGGGATAACTCATAATGGATTACATGGATGGATATGGATAACTCAATGGAAGTTTCGGTAAACAAATTTCCAACCTTCTTATAAACATGCCTCATAACTTGTCCCGACTGGCCCATCTGCGATAACCTGCAGATATTCCCGAAAGAGGGAGGGATACCGGGGACCCTTTGATCGGCGGGACCCCCGGCGTCGCAGCCCGGCCTCTGTGGGTGGAGTCGTACCTATCGATAGGGGCGTATCTACACCGCACCCTACCTCACCGAGCTGCCGCCGCCGCCCGGCAGCCACCTGTCAGCAGAAGAGCTGCAGCTCTCGGAGAGCTGCGTGGGCCCGCACCAGGCGTGCACCACACCGTGCACGAGCGAGCCGCGTGGGGGCCGCGTCTGCACGCGCGCCGGGGATGCACAATAGCGCCGGGTGTGCACAATAGCGTCCGGGATCTGCTGACGCCGGCCACACCGCGCGAGTCAGACAGCATTCTGACAGCAATTTCTCGCTGTAATCGGAGATTTATGTCGGTATCGGAGTGGCCGGCGACGACGCCCTCGTGCTTTTTGTGCGGTCATTTCGCCTCGCGCATAGATTACGGTCGTACTGTGTACGGGCCTTGTTCGATGGCACAAAGCATGAATCATGGGAGTAGCTCAGTGCCGTTGCAGTTACATGGTGCCACTCCCGTCGTAGGGAGGTACGAGCGGCCGTCCAGCCATTCTGCTGTCGGCCAATGCGACAACGTTTTATTTACATCGCACTTTGGCCGGGGTAAGTCTATAATCGGATCAACCTTTCCATTGACACAACTCAATCCACCTTAAATTCATCCAGGACGTCGCTAGTGTTACAAAGCCTCAATCGAGATTAACTAAAGCCGAGCATTATCTACGGAAAAACGGTTTATCTTTCTCCCATGCCAAAAGTGCTTTACCTGATATGATTCAGCTCCCTTTTAAGGCACAATATCGGCGTCAGAGGAACGCCATGAAAGGCACGACCGTCGGTGCGTCAAAGAGAGTTAAGCCACGAGTTATCTCCGAAGTCCCATACCGATCCCACTGAGCCCTGAGGTGTGACGGCCCACTCAGCAGCAGTGTCCGCCATTTACATCAACGCAGGACAGCTTAGTCGGGCCGCAGGCTGGAGAAAAAGAAAAGAAAAAAGACAAAAACAACATCAACATGGACGCATTGCCACGCTGTTTATACCTTGTCTGTAATCAAGGACAGCACACGAGTTGGGACTGTACATTTTGCATGCTTAAGCAGGAATTTATAATGAATACGAGTGAGTCCTGACGGCACTCACAATCTATAACTGTCATTTTACTTTGTAACGCTGCCACACATGCAATGTTGAAGGCGGCGCAAGGTTTCACAGGCAGACTAGTGATCGATTCAAATTTTAATGAATGATTCAATCATGATTCAATCACCAACATTACCAACTGATGAATCGATTCACAGTGATTCACAGGCTTACTGAATCAATGCAATGAATGATTCATTCAATGAATGATTCATGGAAATGATTCAATCAAAATTCTTAGCAATGCCAATAAAAATGGAACCTTTTGCATCATATTCGGAATGAGGGTGTTACAGACCAAATGAAGGTTACTTTAAAGTGATCTTGACATGTGTTCACTCAGTTGATTCCCTATTGATTAGAACTGGCTAATCGTTGGGAATAAATTTGCTGTCCCCCCCAAAAGAAATCATCATTGTGCTTAACGGTGAATGATTCTCACATATTTTTCTTTGAATGAATGAATTCAATCAATGATTCATTGAATCATTCATGAAGAGGTGAATCGATTCATGAATGATTCACGTAAAATAAGAATGCTTCGATCAAAAAGAATGATTCAATCAGAATCAATCACAAGTCTGTTCACAGGGCCTCTTAAGCAGCTGATGGTCGTGCTCGTGCTATTTTCGCCTTTGGAGCTGAACACCATGTGATGCACAATGCTGCTGGAACTGTTTTGCATTGCTCTTAAAAACCGAATGTTCTGTCGGACACAAAGGATTTTCTTCTTTTATGAAAAGGGAAATGTATTAATCAAATGCGATGGAGATCAATTTATGACCAGCGACATGTGGTTCGGCCATAACGCTTTGAAATGTGGATTGTGAGTTTCCTGGGCATCAGCTAAGCTAATGAGCTAACTTAGCTGACTAGACACTAACATCGACTAATATATATATATATATATATATATATTCATATGTAATGATAAAAGATTAAACAACAAATTACACCCAACGTTTCATTGTATTATTTCATTGTAATACCATCAACACATCAGCCGGCTTCTTCCGACTAGCTTCCGTTGCCGCGACCATAAAAACGAAGAATAATGACTCATTTTCATAGTAGATGAATGTATATAAGGAAAGTGACCGTGGCTGTGGTGGCACAAAAAGGGTGAATTTTTCTCTGTAGGTAAATGATCGATGTCTCTTTTTAATTATTTATAACAATCCCCTGAAGAAAGTTATACCACATGAAACTTTGGGTGGTAATTTGTTGTTTTAATCTTTTATATTAGCAATATGAAATTATAACTGTCATCATTCACCACTTAATAATATATATATATATATAACATTGAATACTGAGATTAATACCATTTTGGGGGGCAGAGGCGCAATCAGGTACTAATTGGTTCCAAAATAAGGGCGTCCCGCTGGGTTGGCCGGCACAGCAGTTAAAGGGAATATACCGCCTTGGGAAAAGTTTGTGGATTGATGGAGATGAGTGCCCAGATGAGTGGCTCTCATCTCCACCATTTTTCATAATTTTTCCAAGGCATTATACTCCCTTAAACTGTTGTGCCGGCCAACCCAGCGGGACGCTTATTTTGGAACCAATAGTACGAGAATGGAAGGCGATACCCCCTCAAATTAGGTTTAACTTCAAATAAGCAAAATTTTACGAAGTGTTACGTGCATAGCGCCCAAAGTTGTTTACCCGGATCCACCTACGCGCAATATATTACATTAAACAAATTACAGCAAATAATGTACATATGTGACGCTCCATATCGTCCCAAACGATCACGAACAACATATACATGTTATAAAAATACATCCATTTTACATCCCCTGGCCCCGGATTTTTGGTCAAAAAAGACATTTCGGGGTCCAAAAACAAAAGCCTTGTCATAACGAATCAAATGATGTTTGTTTCATAGAAATCGACGACCTGATCTCGAGATCTTAGAAGAGGGGGAGGGGGCAGAATTCCCCCCCCCCACAGGTTAACGTAATTCTGGTCGCCCGCAGGGAATAGGGTTAAGTACGCATGATATGTACAGTCTAGGGTAAATGTTCCATCCACTGCTTGGCGCTAGAATCGGGTCAATAGGTGCTGGCAAACGGCAAGTGGAATCAAAAAGCAACCTATTACTCAAGTTTACCTCCCGATAGGCTGTCGGCAAAGGTAGGAACAACATATCAAGTTTGGGAGCCACTGAACTGGTACCCGCTGTGCCAATGCCGGCCCGGCGTGGCGCAGCTGTTGACCTTTGACCTGACGTCAACCCACGGCCGGGGTCGGAGGGGGAGGCGAGAAAGGGGAGATGAGTGGAGATAAGGTCGTCCACTGGGTAAAGCATACGGGGTTGGCGAAGAGCCTTGGAGTTCTGCTTTGGGAGCTACCGTGGTTGATGAAAGGAAGGAGTCGGCAGGTATTCAATAGGCAAATGGCTGATTATCCCGTCTTTGGCTGGGAGAAGACGAAAAAATGTTTTCTCTAACGACTTTTGTAATAGCTGAAAACAAACACCGCTATCAACACAAAAGTTCGTGGTCTTTCTCCTACAAATATTTTACGGTTCTTCCGTTGCGCGAACAAAAACAAAGGGCAATTTTGTGAAAAATGTTGAGATATAGTAATTTCAGTGACGTAATACACACAGGTTTGTCGAAAAAATCAGCTAAACTTAACCATCCGAACAAAGGATTTATTTGAGGCAAAATGCAATCAACCAAAAACAAAGATAGTCAATGACAAGGGCTAGAAAATGATTATTACGTGTTTTTTATTGTTTGTTTTTTGTGCCACTAAATATTTAAAACTCGATTTATATTTAAAAATACCATCTAAATCAAAATTATTAATAATTTATTAAAAAATCAAAAAGGTATACGTATACATTGTTGCAGAACCACGCCATGACAAATACCAAGCCAAGGCCACCAAACCCACATTTTAAAGGCAAATATATTATTTGTGACTGATTTATGGCTCCTAGCAGGTATTGAGTAACTCCTGACCAACTTGGTGATTGATTCTGATTGAAATCATTCTTTTTGATTAAATTTTATATTTTACGTGAATCATTCAATGAATCGATTCACTTCCTGATCATGAATGATTCAATGAATCAATTGGAATTGACATCATTTATTCAAAGAAAATAGGGTGATTTGAATCATTCAAAAAGCGCAATAAATCATTATTGTTTTTGGGGGACAGCAGAAACTAACAAGTCTTATAAAATAAGGGAATCAGAACTGAGTGAACACATGTTAAGATCACTTCAGGCACCTTCAACTTGGTCTTGTAAACACCGTCATTCCGAACTATGTGCATTGTTTATTAGCACTTACGCTTGCTATAGTTTTGATCGAATCATTCAATAATCATTCATTGGATGAATAATTCATTGATGATTCACGTAAGCCTGTGAATCACGTGAATTATTCATCGGTGGTAAATGTTAAGTGATTGAATCATGAATTGAATCATTCATTTTTGCCGGTTTAATCATGATGAATCATTCATTAAAATTTGAAATCAAATCACAAGTCTGCTTATGACGTTATATTTTGAAATCACGTTTTTGCTTTAAAATTGGCCAGAATAAGAGAGCAAATGAATGCCAATGATGTATTTTTGGAGAAAAAAATGGTCTATAGAGAACATTCCTGTTTTAATTTATAATTATGAATGTCAAACTTTAAACCTATGCGACCCCTTGACCTAAAATTATTTAACACTAAATGGGTAACGTCACGTAAATGCAGTCAGTTGGTTTATAAGGATAAACAAATCGAATTTTACGCGTAAAATACCTTGTAAAGCATGTGATGCAGGACTTCCATAAATGTTTTGCGCATAGCGGCCTTTTTGTGACCCGACCTTTACCCTTTTAAACAATCTCACTGTAGCTAATGTGGGACGTATTATATACTTTGATACCACTTTGGGTAATTATGGTCGTAATCGAAGGCTTTATATGGAAAGTATGGATCATACACTTAGATAACTCAATTTTGACCTTTGACCTGACCAATAGACCCCTCAGGCTTTTCCTGGATATCGGGAAAACGGCAGCGCGTAGCGCCGCCATATTTTCATTCCCTTTTCATAAATATGTTATACAGCTTTTTTTGACAATAGGTCATGTCAGGTCAGGTCACCAGGCTAGGTCATGTGACCCCACCTCCAAAAAAGTTTGCGGTTCCACCAAAGCCACAGTTTTTGGCGGATTGGTTTAGTACTTACAGGATTTCATAAGAGCATGACTACCTAAAGTTTGAATATTTCGGATTTTTTATCAGTGACCTAAGGTAAGGTCAATTTCCTGACCTCCCATTATAAATGAACGGAAAATAAACGGATGATTCCTATTCTGAAAATATGCATTGGATCAGGCTGATTCCTTCAGGATCATGTTATTTTTAGCTCATTTTGGATGACGTAGGTGCGATTGTTTCTCAGAGATTCTACAGGGTCATCTGAGGTCATTTGAGGTCATCAGCAATTATTTGCTAATAACTCTTGATATAATAAAGATAGAGACGAGCGGACAACACCACTGTATTTGTATCGTCTGGCGGCGTCGCCCCATATGCAACATGACCTATCTGGGTCACCAAATAACCTTNTTCAGCCAATATACATTGGATCAGACTGATTTCTTCTTAATCATGTTATTTTAGTACATTCTGGATGACCAAGGTGCAATTGCTGCTCAGTGATCTCTACAAGGTCATCTGAGGTCATTTGAGGTCATCAGCAATTATTTGCTAATAACTCTTGATATAATAAAGATAGAGACGAGCGGATGACACCACTGTGTTTATCATGTCTGGCCGCGTCGCCTCATATGCAACATGACCTACCTGGGTCACCAAATGACCTTGCCCAGAGGTCAAATTTTGCAGGTCACCACGCATATGTTTCAAAGCTCCTCGACGAGACAAGCACGATGGTGTCAAAATAATTGTTTTATTTTTTAGATAAAAAGCTATTCAGGAAAGCAAGTTTTTTTTAAATTGCATTTTTGACCTTTGCTGACCTCTGGACTCAGGAGCCTAAACTATTGATCTGAGCTCAATTTTGTGGACATCCAGTGTGATTGCATTTGTTATGAGCTTTCGATTGCTTTTTCCGTTTGTTCCTAGCTATACCATATTTCACGAGATATATAGGAGTTGTTCGAAGTGAAGTCCAAAAACTGGGAAATTTGACCTTTGATGACCTCTGGTGACCTCAATATTGACCTGATCTAAAAATGTTCAATGTAATTTCGAATGTCCATGTTGAGAGCTTTCGGACGCTTTTTTCGCGTCTTTCTATCCCTTTTAATTTTCGAGTTAGACGGTGGTCATTTTACCCTCCCCCCACCTCCCCACCATGGCGAAGTTGTCTTGGAGGTCCACCAGGGTGCGGGTTAAAGTGAATGTTATGCATTTGCTGCATCTATGACATGCCATATAGTGCAGCCAATACAAAATGAATATGTCCCAAATTATACATTTTGTAAATCGCAGTCATCGGGAAGCTGCGTGACGTTCCCTAAGAGAAGAAATCGATGATAATGACGTTATACACTATTCAGTACGCTCATGGGAAATGCACACTTGCAGTACGAGCACCCTCTTATAAAAGCCGCGTTATTCTGTTTCGTTTTCTTACATCTTCAAATCTACCAGCGTCTGTCTAGTGTCCACTGTCCATGCTGCAATACCGTTTCCCCTGGTGCTCCCAGCCGCTTGCCAGGCGGCTGGCCAAATGTCCTCATTATACAGCACTGTCACCATCTGTGCCCAATAACACACGACTATATTCCGTCCAACCACCAGCGGAACCACTTCTGCATTATCGCACACCCTCAGAAGCGGAACCGAATGGATCTGTAGTCGGTGTGCGTCTTGTCCGCGCGGTACACTCCATCTGGAGAAATGGGTCCACTGCCGTGTCAACGGAGGGCATTATCTCGAGGAGTGTGTCCCATTCGGCCATGTCTCTTAATATCGGCCGATGATAAACCGTGCCATGGGAAAAATCGTCCGGTCCGGAGGATAGGAAGAATGTCGTCTGTCGTAAATATCTTTCACAGCAATGATACGGTTTTATAGAAGGGTCGTGTTTGTTGTGCGCTGTAGAGGTGCAACTACGTTTGTATATTAAATAGATTAGTCGGTAACTATAGATGAGCAAGCATACAAGTATGTACCTATGATGCATTGCTATCTCAATGGTCGCGTTAGCCCTATTACTGTCGGGGGGCAGAATCGGCCCCCCTTGAGGTTTTTCGGGTACAGTTAATTCATAACTAAACCCAGAATCTTCAAACTTGCTGACTTTTCCTAACATTTCATTGCGCATCGAATGTTGTACTTTTTTCCTAAATTAGATCATTAGGAGGGGGTCCAAGACAGTTTTTAGGGGGCGTGTTCGGCCGTTTTGACACACAATCTTTGCATGTTAGAGCACTGTGGCAGAGTGTAGTGTGTTTGAAAGGAGAAAGTGAATTAGAGAAAACAGACATCGAGAAGAAGTTGATTGTTATTTCAGGATGGAATCTCGAAATAATCAACATTTTGAATTTGAATTTCGAAAATGTTGAAAAACATTTTCTCAACAAAATATAGCTCGTTTTCACGATGGCTTATTTTGAACCGCGAATATTGTTTAAAACATTTTGCAATGTTTTAAATGTTTCAGTGGTGAAGCCGTCTTCACGAGTGGTCTAATTTGCGAGAAATGTTTTCAGCCCTCGCCGTATGGGACCATGTATGGGCGAGGGTTAAAAATGTTTCTTCGTCAATTATCCATCGTGAAAGCGGCTTACTCTAAAACATTTTAAAGCATTTTAAAATGTTTTAAAATATTTCGCGCAAAATGACCCATCGTGAAAACGGCTATTGATACATTTTTTCATGACGTTTCAAAAAAACGGAATGAATGTGAGAGAAAACATGCCAATTGATATGTTTGGAAATTTTAAGGGTGATATCTAAATATTTGTGATGACCTGATGTCAGGTCAAATGCTTACCTTCCAATATAAATATATGGTGAAAAATGAAAAACAATGATTTAACACATTGTATCAATCAAATTATTTCAGTAGCATGTCATCTTAGGGCCTTCTTGATGAACAGGATAATTTGTTTAGTCAGTGACCTTTTGAAAGGTCATTCAAGGTCACAAACACTTTTTTCAATAACTCGTGACAGGAACACTATAGAGACTCGCAATTGGTCTCAAAACGTTTGTCTCGACAATACGCATCTTTTGATATGCAGTTTTACCGACTTATTTCACCTTGACCTTGACCCGGGGTCAAATTTTTTATTTGACAAAATTGGTATGATTCGAACCGCAATGACAAGATAAACACGATGGTATCAAAATAAGTGATCTATATGTTTTAAATACAAAGTTATAAACGAACAAACTTTTGCTGAAAAACATGTTTTTTGCATTTGTTGACCTCTAAAGCCTAAACCATTGACCTGAGGTCATTTCTGATGCCATAGTGGCCAAAGACAATTAAAACTGCTTTACAGTACCTTTTTTATTCCTCCTAGCTGCCATAGTTTCCGAGATAATGACAAGGATTCCTAGAAATATCATGTTTCGACAAATATGACTTTTAATGACGTGATTTGACCTTGAAGATAGTGACCCAAGGTCACCAAAATTTGAAAAAAAAGTTCATTAATGAACCTAACCACATACCAAGTTTCATGTTTCTAGCTCTTATGGCAGCCGAGATCTGAAGGGGGGTCGAATAAGCCTCCCCCCTCCCCCGACAGATTCGTCGTATACTTTTCATCTCTCCAGGAATAGGGTTAGGCTTGAGTTTGAAATGTAGCGCCTCACAAAAACGCTAAATGAATAGCTACGATTCGCGAAAACAAATAACAATAGCCAGAACCCTTCAGACTTGCAGTGTCATGGACATTCACTGGCCCAGTCACAACCCCTTAACGATGCAAATTGTCGAGATACTTTGATCCTCTACTACAAAAGTTCAATGTTTGACTGTTACGTCTTTCCCTGCACAGTTAAAAGTAAAATTAGCCGAACAGTTTCCGAAACAGTCAGTAGCACCGACAGACCATTCTTCGCTGATGGCTGAACACTTACAGTGCAGGCAGGACATCAGACCATCGCGCGCCGGACTGGAATGATGCCATCCGATTCCCCCGGTGCGCTGTACAATTTGATGAAGAGCCCTTCCCTCGGAAGTGTATTGCCTGTTTTGACGTCATTGGTGTTGATGCGATATACCTAAACGTTGACGCCCAGCCATTGGGTAACATTTAATTGTATTTTATTGGGGAAATCGTGATAAAGTAGCATTATACTCGATCGATTAGATAGTTATGCTTAAGACAGCGAGGACTGTCTGTTTAACATGTGTATAGATGGCGCTGCTGTTAGCTGGCGATACTGATGCGGCCGAGCCAGCCGTGTTGATCTCAGCTGGGGCGGTGGGGTTGAAGTGAGATCGATTGTCGTACTGGTGTATCATTGAGATACTTATTTGCTCAGTCGTGTGATTGCTGTGAGTTTTGTGTGTTGAGTAAATATATACCTCTCTCTCTCAAACAAGTGCCCTGGAGGGGGGGGGCAAAATCCGCCCACCCCTCAGGTTTTTCGACGGTAGCAAAAAACGGTGACGCGCAGCGCCGTCGTTTTTTTAATACCTGTTTAAAAATGAATAACCCACATTGCATTATGTAAGACTCTTGGCATCGGGTCATTTCATGTCAGGTCACTAGACCAGGTCACGTGATGACCTCGCCTCAAAACCATTTTTGGTTGTATGCAGAAACAGTTTTGGAACGATCGGTTTCGAACTTGCTGGATGTCATAAAGTCATAAATACCTACAATTTGGTGATCTCGGATTTCTGATACTGGTGACCAAAGGTCAGGGTCAATTTGTGACCACCAACACTCGGTTGTCAATAACTCTCGACAGAATGATAATAGACACGTGAAAGCGGTACCAATGTGGTTGTCTTGTCAAGACACGTCTAACAATATGAATGATGACCTACTTGGATCACTACTTGACCTTGACCTGAGGTCAAATTTCACGGTTGACCTCACCTGTGAAAATGAATATGATTTGAAGCGCCTGTATGATACAAAATTGATGTCGACAAAACGTACTGCTTTATTTTTTTTAGTTAAAAAGTTATTTGGAAAACATTTCTTGGGAAAAAAATCCAATTTTTAACCTTCGATGGCCTCTGAAGCCTAAACTATTGACCTGAGCTCAAATTTGAGGGATTCTTGTCGATTAAAAATGTGAAGAGCATTCGATTGTTTTTATTTTTCTGGGTTCTTTTAGCCATACTAGTTTCCGAGACAATCGGGGTTATCTGGGGGGAAATCTGACCTTTGATGACCTCTGGTTAACTTTATGTTGACCTGACCTAAAAGAAGACTTAATACTTTCGATAGACCTTGTCTAAAGCTATCTAACCACGTGTTTCACTTGTCGCCACGTTGCTTGTTTTTTAAGTTATAGGGGAGGGGGGAAAACCGCCCCCTCCTCCAGGGCGTGTAATTATCAGAGGCTCTCCAGGGCGCGTATTAAGACGAGAGATGAACGGAGCGGACCATATCTCTGGCGTTCGGGCAACTTACGGCCTTCATCTCAGGTGTGGCGCTCGGCGGGGATGACCTAAACGACGGCAAAGACGCCGTAAAGCGTGCGCCGCTATTGAAAACGTCGTTCTGAGGCGCGTAAGACACTGTTTGCTGACACAACGCCAATGAAGGCATGAAGTCATGAGCCTGCGGGACATGTTTAGCCTGTCGTCTCTGCCGCTCACGTGGTGGCACGAGGTTAAGGACGGTGTTTGTTATAACTAACTTGGGGGAGATGTAGCAATGGAGGCCGATTCTGGCTTAAATGGGACGGTTATCCGAGGAGTTACGAGTTGAAATGAGATCCAGTCAGCTCCCTCTAGAGCGATAGTGTTATCTTGCTAGTGATGCCACGCCGTTTGTATTCCGCAGCATAGCCTCAGTCCGTCCGATCTGCTTGGTCAAAGTCGAACGGCAGGACGGTGAGTCAAGTTGGAGGCGCCTCCTACACAGGATAGGTAGATGAGGTGTTGGAGCTTTGCTATCAAACATCACCTGTCAGTCCAATTGAAAAATAAAACAATATGCTGTATTTGAATGCATTAAACTCAAGTTAAAACATAACATGCGTATTTTGTAATACATTTTATTATTATGGTGTCTCAGACGTCAGAGTATGGTCAACATTAAACTTAATTGGGAAAACAAAATACCCGTTCTTATTGTGTTGTGCCAAATAGTTAAATCATTGGCTAAGTGCCGACAAGAGAGAAACTAAAAATCTCTCATGATTCATATGCATAAATTGTAGACATGTTTCACTGTGACATGGATGACCACCACCACGCTATATTGGTACGATAAATAAATTCTCTTCATCTCATGTAATTTGACATAATTACATTCTGAAATGTTGCCGAGTATGACGAACATATGGCAGTTGTCCAAACGAATCATTGGCCTGTTGCGGATATAATACTCCGTATAGTTGTGCAGTTTGTGTCAGGCTGTAATTATGAAGTCCCCGGATATGGCTTATTGGACAGTTGACATTTGTTTATGGCTGACTTTTCTCGATCTTGTAAACCGCGTCACTGTGTAACAATGAGTCGGCTAGGTAACCAGCTGATTCCATGATAGTTTAGGGAGAGTCATAACATCTGGCTTTCTTCTGCTTACAAGGGGTACTCGTGAATAGTGGCATTTTGCAGCTAATGCTTCTTGTCTTAAAATAGTGCTATTGTTGCACATTTGAACTGTTGATTTCGGATCTCGATTTCATGGTGATTTCGTCCTCAAGCTAAGGAAAACAAATACGAAGAAAATTCACACGCATGTCTTGTTTCGATAAGTGAAACATAATAACCCATGCTATATTGCACTGCTGACTTATCGGCACTCAGAGAATATAATAAACATGGCGCCTTATGTTATGCTGTGCCGCATGACGCACCACTTCCCTATCAGCTCAAAGATAGACAAAGGAAAAAATGCGGAAAGCCTAAAGCATGCTATTTATGCCGTAACGCTGAATTTTTCCCGTCAGCTCATAAATAGCACTGTAAGCAGGCCGCCTAAAATACGTTGTGCCGCAATACGTATTACTTAAGCCCTAATCACCATAAATACGTATTACTTAAGCCCTAATCATCATCGATGCGTATTACTTCCCCTTTCAGTTCATAGATGGCTCTGTAAGCAGGACGCCTAGTGCATGCTGTGCCGCAATACGCAATGCCGCCTTTATTACAGAATAATCGTACGAACTTAAGCCCATGGAGCAACGGTGTCCTGGAAGCTCCTAGTTTTTATTTGCAATCACTAAACAACTGCACAGTTTACAGTTTGGTTTGCATATTGTTGGTGTTCCCGTTTCATTTTAACGCTTCCTTTTATGAGTATTGCAACCATCAATATGCACGAAACTTTCAAACTTAAACGCAAACTCCGACTCGAGCCTCTGTCTTGCATTAGAAATGAACAGCCCGCCGAAGTCCACATCTTAGTGCCTAGTGCCTCTTCCGTCAAGGCTTCACCTATCCCCTGCAACGCAGACGAACTATCGGGGTTCCTCAATCCTCTCATCCTAGAGGCCGTACCCACGTACCCTCTAGCCGGCCGTACGGCCTAGCCGGGTACGTACGGCCGTACCCTCTAGCCGGGTATGAGCCTCTACAAGGCTCCGTCATATGGTCTGCTCTCACGATATCTCATCAGGGCAAATCAACGTCTCCTGCTGCAGCGCCCCCATTCGAACAGCCTTAGTAATTTTCCTTACACTACACTCGGATATATCCTGATTCTGGTGTTGTAGGTCCACAGTTTGATTTTAGTAAGGCGTTCACCCTTGACATAGGTATTCTGAATCCCAGCCAACAATTAACTTGGGCACTGATCGGGCGCAATGGTTTAATCCGATTGTGCCCGATCAGTGCCCAAGTTAATTGTTGGCCGGGATTATATTCCAGCCTGGATAATATAAAAAAATTGCTGAGCTTCAAAGAGCATTCGTTGCTGCATTGATGCTGGTTAGCTACATGGTTGCATACAAGCAGCCTAGAAGTTAATATAAATAATTGACTCAAGGAAACAGAAGAAAATACTTCAATATAAACAGATGCATTACAATGTGAGGTCCATATTACTTGTATCATATTTGCATTTAGCACCAGGCGCGGATCTAGGGGGGCGCTTGGGCGCCCCCCCCCCCTGAACCGGGTTTTGTTTATATGGCGCGTCCGTAGGGTGCGCCCGGAGGGCGCAAATTTTTGGATTAGGCGCCCACCCCTGACCAAAATCCTGGATCCGCGCCTGAGCATCACAGGCAGCAGTGTCATTTATGCAGCAGCGGTATGCTTTCAAGCCAATTGTCATGAAACATTACCATCAAGCTCTTACAGTTTTGACCAAAGTCTGTGTTTTATGCTTTAACATAAAACACAGTGTGTATGTCTTATGCTCACACACATGCCGCACACCAGAAACACACACACACACACACACACACACACACACACACACACACCACACACACACACACACACACACACACCACACACGCACGCACGCACGCACGCACGCACGCACGCACGCACGCATGCACGCACGCACGCACGGCACGCACGCACCGCACCGCACCGCACGCACGCACGGACACGCACGCACGCACACACACCACACATTACATATATATATATATATATATATATAATATATATATTATATATATATATATATTAATATATATATACACATAATATATATATATACATTATATATAATTTTATTTTGTTAAATAATATATTATATATATATTATATATAAGTATATAATATATACTATATAATATATTATATATATACATATAATTATATATATAAGTAATTATATATAATATTAATATATATATTATATACATATATATATATATTAGTGTATATATATTAATATATAATTGACAAAACAACTATTATAATTAAAATTGACTCTTTATATTTTGATTTAGAATTAATTAATACTGATGATGATTGTGATCGGAAACGACTGTTTAACTTTTTCTGAATTACAAAACCTTTTTATATTTGAATAAGTCTCATTCATCTTATAATCATCTGGTCATTAGATCTTCTCAACAATATATATATATATAGTATATATATATAATATATATATATATATATTATATATAATAAATATATATTATATAATATAATATAATATATATGATATTATATATATATATGCCAATTCGCTAAGTTCAAGGTTGCACAATCATTTGTTATTTTGATTTGTCATCGCTGTTGGACATCAAAGCATTTTTATATTTTGACAAGCAATTAGAAAAGTAGCGCAAGCGTAACTGAAATGGACATACAAGTATTTTATCGCATCAAATTGAATTAGCTGTCAAAGGAAAAATTGTTAATACAATATAAAATTATATGAATAAAGGGTTGGAGAGTTCTGACGTCTCTAACATGGTAAAAGATCAACTTTTGGTTGTTCTGATGAGGATGACCGGACTGTTTTGTTTTGATCAGTATATATTCCTGTGTGGATCAGGGTACCTCTCGTCCCGTCCCTCCAGACTCAGGCCCAGTATTCTATTAACATCTCAATAGCTTCCCGATTGCCAGCAGGGTTAACCCTATTCCTTGCGGGCGGCCAGAATTACGTTAACCTGCGGGGGGCAGATTCCGCCCCCCCCCTCCCAAGAGATCTCGAGAACCGCTCGGCCGATTTCGATGGGACGAACACCATTCGATTTGTCCTGCCGAAATCTTTCTTTTTGGATCCAGAAATTACTTTTTTGGTCTAAAATGGGGACCAGGGGGCAAAGAATACGAAAATTTGGGGTGTTTTTTGAAAGGTCATTGTGGCCATGTGATTCGACTGATTTGCATGCCAAAAAACGTTTTTCAGATTCAAATGTCATGTTCTTCAACGTGTTGAAAGGGACAAGTACAAAAAACGAAAAATCATTAGGCAGCACTCAGGGATACAAAGATGGGGGAGAATTTTTGATGAAAAATATTTTGTTTGCTTTTTTCTTGGTGTTTGGGACGCGGGAACGTGGACATGTGGGCTTTGCTGCTGTTATTTGTTAAATGTAACAATTTGTGCCATAGGCGGATTCAGGTAAACAACGGGGTGGCACCATTGCTGCGGAACGCCTTTTATATCTTGCTTATTTGAAGTTGGCCTAAAATTGACGGAGAATACGCCTCCCATTTTATAGCTACCTGAGTGCGCCGACTGCCCCAAATTATGTATAATCCAATTTATGTATTCATGTACAAAGCATCGACTTAGTTTCTGACGGTTTTATTCCCACCGCAAAACTACGAAGGAAGTATTGCGCCGCACACCCGCATTTCGAAAACGACTCCCAAAAACATGACCCTTGGAGCGCCTCTGCTGCGCCGATTTTTTTCAAAATTTTTCACAGAACACTTGTCATTCATATTTAGGAAAAAGTCCGAAAGTTTACAAGACGATAGACGTAACGGTTCAGAAGCGGCTGGCGAAAAACTACCGGGGGCAGAATCTGCCCCCCCCCGCAGGGAATAGGGGGATTGAATGATTGAATTGCGTGATTGCATGATTGAATTGCGCCTCATAAGACCCGAATTATTCACCCTGCTTCTGCGCTCCTCGGCGCAACGCTATATCATACAAATGTTAAAAAGAATGCGTATTCCCCAAATACTGTAGGTGCATTATCATGGATAGGTATTAAGTGAACTTAATACTTAATATTTGTGTTGTTTACCAACTAGAGTCGTGACATATGAAACAATAATGATGGGATATGAAATAAAAGAAATAGATAATACACTATACAAAGACTAATATTTTATGTTTTACAGTTATGGAAAATGTATGTGTCATTTAGGTCTTATAGACATTTGTGTCTGTTTCGATTTTAGAGCAGTCGTGCGATATGAAACAATAATGATGGGATATTAAATAATACATATCGATAATAAACTATACAATGCTTAATATTGTCTGTTTACAGTTCTGGAATATCTATTTGTCATATAGATCTTATAGACATTTGTGTCTGTTTCGATTTTAGAGCGTACACGCGACAGCATATCACAGCTCACACAAACCTGTTAATCTGTTTCAGTTCTGGAGCATATACGACATACGTGCCATGTATAGCTCACGCAGGCGTGGTGTGTGTGTGTGTGTGTGTGTGTGTGTGTGTGTGTGCCTGTTTCATTCTGGAGCATATACGTCCATGTATAGCTCACGCAGGACGTGGTGTTGTGTGTGTGTGTGTGTGTGTGTGTGTGTGTGCCTGTTTCAGTTTGGAGCATATACGTGCCATGTATAGCTTCACGCAGGCGTGGTGTAATGGCCTGTTTCATCTGGAGCATATAACGTCCGGTTATAGCTCTACGCAGGCGTGGTGTGTGTGCCTGTTTAGTTCTGGAGCATATACTGCCATGTATAGCTCACCAGGGCGTGGGATGTTGTTGTGCTGTGTGTGTATGTGTGTGTGTGTGTGTGCCTGTTTCAGTTCTGGAGCATATACGTGCCATGTATAGCTCACGCAGGCGTGGTGTATGTGCCTGTTTCAGTTCTGGAGCATATACGTGCCGTGTATAGCTCACGCAGGCGTGGTGTGTGTGCCTGTTTCAGGTCTTGAGCATATACGTGTCATGTATAGCTCACGCAGGCGTGGTGTGTGTGCCTGTTTCAGTTCTGGAGCATATACGTGCCGTGCGGGGCTCAGTACCTGGATGCGGTGCAGATTGCGCTGGAGCAGATTGACACGGTGCGACGTATGGTGGACCGGTACCCATCACACACGGCCCTGGCCGGATCTGCACAGGGTGAGCAGCTCTGACTGGAAGGAGAGGTGGCGAACCGGTGCTATTTTGGCGATTGATGAGGCCGTCACGGTAGCTGATTTGATATCGAGAGAACAGTGTACCTACTGCACACTCACATCTTGCGTATCCTTTCCTAGAGTGTAAGCCCAGCACAGCCGGGTAAAAGGGCCCACAGACGTTTTTCACCACCCACTGGGTGATAAGCTATTTTAATTTACTCTCGCTCAGAGGATAATTGTGAAAATGCCTTCTGAGCGAAAGTAAATGAAAAGAGTTATCCACCTGGTGGGTGGTGAAAAACGTATGTGGACCCTGTTACCCGGCTGTGGTGAGTTTTTCCCTCTAGGCAAGGGTAGACAAATTGTGTGTGGAGCGGCCAACCACCGGGCAACACCAAAAGCTTGCTGTGCTGCATCGAACCTGTTATCTTTAAGGTATGTTTGACCCGATTAGTATAAACTCTTAAAGTGCTCTTTCAAATTAGCTGGTAAATATTTCACCACACACGAAAGCTGAAAATGAAAGCACAGCGTTGACCACAGCCGAACTCCATCCACACATCTTTGACCTGACCTGGACGGAGTATGGTGAGATTTATACTGGACGCGACACTTGCATCCGCAGCAGCAGAGCTAAGCTAATTACTGACTCGGCAGAGCCGTCTCTGAGTTGCTGCCGGGGAGAGTCGATCTGACGAAACGTTCCCCTGAGCCTGACGTGTCATTAACTGACAACGGTCGTGAGACACTTACGGCCGTTACTCGGAACGGCGCATTTTACGAGCAAGTCTGCTCTTTAGGAGGTCCGTTTGCAGTTCGGCTATTAGCTTCTATGGCGTCATTGGATACCGAGAAGTACTTGTATTGATGGTTATGAAACGCAAGGGTCTACTAAGCATAGCTTCATCGCATCTGCTTGTATAGTTTCTTGCGTTTTACGTTGCTCAGTTACCGATTAAGTGAATTTATCAGCAATCTTCGGCGCCTGCTGGCACATGATTATCTTAGATAAGAGAGGAGACGAGCGAATACCCAGGGTAGCTCAGGCTGCCTCCGGCAGTTGACAACAACCTTGTTTGTAGGTTTCATTTTTCCCAAGTGCCAATCTACGACCGTATTGTCTCAATTCTGCCTGTAAATCTGAACTTAGCACGTCTGCGATGGCCGAAAAAATGAAGCAAAATACCAGCAACATCGTAAACAAGGCGCCACGATGCCACGGAGATAGGATAGCTGTGTGCAGACACTCGCCTCTGGCCACGCTTCCTGAGCCGACCGGTCTTATGTCAACATTGCTCGTGTTGACAGATTCACATGAGCCTGAATATCTACGTCTGGCCGGGTCTTATCCCGTCTGATCCCAGCTGATCCCGTCTTATCCCGTCTGAACCCAGCTGATCCCGTCTGAACCCAGCTGATCCCGTCTGAACCCAGTCCCGTCTGAACCCAGCTGATCCCGTCTGAACCCAGCTCTGACCCAGCTCCCGTCTGATCCCAGTCTGAACCCAGCTGATCCCGTCTGATCCCAGCTGATCCCGCTTAGTCTATCTGATTTCACATGATGCTATTTGCATCTGTCTGATTCTGTCTGATCCAGCGCGGCTCTGTTTTGTTTTCTGTAATTCGAAACCAGGCGTATCCCGCCCAGCTTCGTCTGATTCCGTATGGTCTCATCGGTTTCTGCCTGTTTCGTATGCGCCCGTCCGTTCGGTTTTAACCTGGTCCACATGACCCCGTCTGACTCCGTCGGGTTTTCATCGACCCCACCCAGTTCCATCACGTCAGTCGTCCCGTTTCGGTCCAGCGACCAATAAGCCATCAGTGGCCGGATGTAATCTCCTTCCCACTGTCCGTCATTCGGATAGAGGTCGCTTCCGGCCGGTATCTTCTGATTCCCGTGGGACAGGTTGTCGGTTACTTAAAGGCAGGCTGTTTGTGGCGGACGACATCTGCGGACCGCCACAAAAAGAAAGCTGATGTGACGGGGAAAACTGCTAAGCCCAGCTCCTGTTTGAAAAGGGCTCTAAAAATGATGGCGAAGCAGCCGACGGATGGTTGGATAAAATTGAATGCTGATGTGACTTTTATGTGATGGAATGTGGGGACTGCAGACAAAAATAGTCGCGACACCGAAATACACAGATTTGCAGCTAGATACAGCCAGATATAAATATGTTTAATTGCGCTTAAATAGACTATGCTTAAAAATAATTTTACACTTATATTAAATACCCATTCTTTGGTCAAAATGTCAGCACGCGCTCCCAACATCATCCATTTAGAACATCGTGATCATAGCAAAATTCAATGTTTCTTTCTAAAACAATTCATATTTTCAGCCATAACGAAGAGCTGACGTCATCGGGTACACAATTTCCACAGAGGGGTGGACATACTAATGTTCAAATTTAAAAATCAATAATTGGAATTATCTAAGAACAGATATATGTGTTTAACTTATTGTAAACGTTAATTTGAGCATAGTTTGAATTAGGGCAACAAAGATGTTTAACCTCATGCTCTATGTTTTGTAGAAATATATATAAATAAAATCATTTTGTTCCTGATTTCATAAGTATATTTCTACATCATATGGGCATGAGGTTAAACTTCTCTGTACTTCTATAACTGTGATTGTTTTCAATGTTACCTTCCTTAATTCCATATCATAGCCACTAGCCGTTATCTCAACTCGCTGGTATTTTTACTGCTTTATAATATGTACTGTTATTGTAAAATAGTTTAGCAAAGCAATGTATTAAATTCCATGCATCATTGTTGCATGTTTTGTCTGTAACATGTTGTCTTTAGGTACTCAACAACGGAGAGGTAAATTATTTCAATATATTACTTTTCCGGTAAGTAAATATATATTTCCAAGCCTTTATAAACTATCCAAGCCTAAACAAAAACATACCTGACGCCGGGAGTGTGTTTTCAGAGCAGACACCAAGTTATTAGGTCGTTTCACAGCATGAGCCGGATCTTCCTTCCTCTCAGCGCCTCCCGCGATATCCGCGGCCGAACCTGTCTTTACCGGCGGCCAATATATCTTGGCGGGCACGATCGTCTGGCGGCCGGGCTGTTCCGGACCCGCCAAGCGATCCTGTCTATTGTTGGCGGCTATTGGCGCTGGTCGATCGGCCGTCACGGACTGGTCGCCGCCACTGACCCTGGCGAATCCCCGCCGCTGACCCCTAGTGACTTCTACTGACCCCTACTGACCTCTGCTGACCACCACCAGCGTCAGTGGGTGAACCCGCGGCAACGATTGCTAGCGTGTCATAACTCACAACTCCGGGCGTACGAACCAGTGAGCGCCGCAGTACAGACTGGCAGAAGTTCAGCTGTCGGAAACATCCGGGCACTTCTCCAGCCGTGACTCCCCCTACGCCAACCCTTTTCTCGTTGTCTCGGTTGAAATCATGCCTGCAGCTGCGTCGATTCCGCCTTATGGAGCCATCCCATTCTGAAGCGCTTTGCCGTCCCGTCCATACCGAACGAGGCAGGGTGGTGCGGCTCGAGCGCTATCGTCCAGCACCACATGGAGCAGTAGTGGTCTCTGAGCGGTGCCGATCAGCGGTTCTCGATGGAAAGTAGCGCGGGTCACGGTCAGTCGGGCGGAAATCGGTGGTGTGTGAGAGCTTTGTTGCCGGCACCGCAACTCGGGAGGTGGGGTGGCCAATTAATTCCGGCTGATTTGAATTGGCTAATGGAATTCTGCGAACTTAATTAGCCTTGTCGAATTGGCCATTTAAGGATTGAACTCGTTCTGACAGTGCTATACATCAACTCGTGTTGCCCATACTCTTTCTCTTGTAATGGATTTTTTGGTGTGAGAAACCGTGACCTCCAAAGAAAATCCGCTACTCAATTTGCATATCTCATAAAATATTTTCCTTTTCATGCGGCATCAGGAGAACCGTTCTACGCAGGCATTGGCAACAGAAGTTATCCATCATACTAACCGATGGCTACCAAAACCATCGATTTTGCTTTCACGAGCACCATTCGGGGTTCAAGATGGCTGATTGGGCACCCATTTGTCAAATCCCGTCGACGCCGCTGCCGCTCGGATCGGCTCCACTCCACCAGTCTTGTCCTGCACGCCGAGCCAGCCTGCTAGCCTCCCGTGCCCGGGTCACATCAGCCTTCAGTCGCCTCTGAGGCGGGGCTGTGCCAGCCTCGAAGTTAGCTTGGTGAGGCGAGATGGAGCGTCGTCACGCGATGCTGCAGAGCAGTCTGTTGCTCCGCTGTCTGCTGTGTCGTGAGTTGGTCCGGACTGTATAGTGGATAGGGTCCCTGACATAAACATGATAATCATAGCGTTCTAAGCAGGGCTGCTGCATTTTCTGTTCCACACAATGCTGGATATCTGATTTTAAACATTGCTAGATGTTTGTCTAAATGCAGCTGGAAGTCTGTTGTACGCTGAACTGGTTGGCTGCCCGCAACAATGAACGGATGCAAATTTGTTCTAAACATTGCTGTGAGTCGGTTCTAAATAGGACTGGCTATTCGTTGGAAACCTGATCTCTTCCGCATCGATGGCTCTGCTCAGGTCAAGGTCATCCGATCCGTCAAGGTCATCAAGGTCAAGGTCATCAGATCATCCGAGTTACGAACGTTCTGGATATGACCTATGCCCGCTTTGAACAGGATCGATAGTCCGTTTAAGCAGCGCCGACTTCCCGGACCGGACGGGGTCGTTCGATATTGTCCGGTCACATGACGTGATAAGATTACAGCGAACACTAACCAACACTGACGGGCTCGACTGCAGCTAATCACAGCGATCGATTGTCTGTGCGATAATGCAGAAACGAGATTACACCACTAAATTATAAAGGAAGCGACTAATGTTCGCAGACGTAAGCATTATCTACCGGGTTCAGTAACCCCACTTGATTGATGTGAGTGCTTACTGGTCGAATTTATGCGCATAGAGCATCGAATGTCATCATGGCTATCAGTATTGATTGACAAATTGTAGTCTGAAATAGCTTTTGTCACAGTTTGACTGTATAATGGTGGTAATCGATTGATCTTGAATAATTCAACTTGACGTCACTGCCACAGAACAGCGATGATAAATGAGCGTGTTGCATGACTGAAGAACTGACTGGATTTAGCCTGCGCTGCGCCCTGCCCTGCGCCCTGCCCTGACCTGATCTGATTTGACCTGACCTTGTCTGTACCGGCAGAGATAGTTGAGATCCACGGCGGGGGCCGGATAGCCAGCCTGCTAGGAGTGGAGGGAGGTCACGCCATCGCCAGCAGTCTGCCTGTCCTGCGGAGTCTACACGCACTCGGAGCACGCTACCTGACGCTGACGCATACCTGCAGCACACCCTGGTCAGTGGTCACGTGACACCCGCTACCTGACGCTGACGCATACCTGCAGCACACCCTGGTCAGTGGTCACGTGACACCCGCTACTTGACGCTGACGCATACCTGCAGCACACCCTGGTCAGTGGTCACGTTATCCACTGGCACCATGGCTCCTCCAGGTCAGCTGGCTTCACAGAGAGAGAGAAAGAGAGAGAGAGAGAGAGAGAGAGAGAGAGAGAGAGAGAGAGAGAGAGAGAGAGAGACGAGAGAGAGAGAGAGAGAGAGAGAGAGAGAGAGAGATAGAGAGAGAGAGAGAAGAGAGAGAGAGAGAGAGAAAAGACAATGCTTGGTTGATACAGAAGATAGTTTTCAACATCAGTCTCGATTAATTATATTGCGGGAAGACCAAATACATTATATTTGTGCATGACTCACTTCTCAATTATCAAGGTAGAGTTGTTAGCTATGTCTATAATTATAATCATTGAGTTACTTCTTTACATCAGTTGAATTGTACTGTGTCCTGTGACGTTGTTTCTAGTGAGTGGTCCGATTGCAGGTTAAGCTTTGCCTTTAGCTTTCATCCTGTCTTTATAGGCTCTAACTAAGCCGGTATTGGATTATGGGAGCCGCTCAAATATTGGCTCAGTCCGCCTCTCTGAAAAATGAAACCCGTTTTATTGTCGAGATATGGCTACTTCTGTGCGGGGTAGATAAAAGGATTACCGGTACCCGCAACGTTAAGCACCGTCTTCATATATCGTTAATAATTGCCTGGGAAGCTTCTTTGTAAGAAATAGTCAACAGTCGACGTTTCTTCTTCGGTTCTACAAGCACGGATGTTTTATCAATATTGTTTACCGTTATCCTTGCATGCAACGTTACTTTTGACACCATTTCGAACGTCACATTTTCTCGTTAAGTTTGTTAGGCACGGGTGCATTTAGATAATCACCGATGTGGGTTTTGATGCTTCAAACAGCGAGACTGACAACTTTGCATAGTGTAAGCATATCATAATTTATACTGAAGGGGAAAATAGTTCGCGAACGGCATTAATTACCCTTCAAACTGTGAATAATATGAACCATAGAGGAACCTATAAAACTTAATTTAAGATGTGTCATAACAGGTTAACAGGAAGCAAGGACAGTTTCGGAAAGACTCGTGAAAATGAAGAATATGGCAGAATATGGAAGGAAGCATTGTTAAAACAAATTAAAAACTTCATTTTGTGTCACAACTAGAGGCCTGTTTCACAAAGCAAAAAACTTTTCATGGCAAGGAATTTATTTGTGATTGCAAATAACTTCTACAAATGTTTTCCATTTTGATTTCACAAAAATTCGGGCAGTCAATCACAGTTTACTATTCACAAACTGTTTTACACAGATAATGTTTGCAAAAATGTTGGTAATAACACGTGTTCTATTTGTCAAAGGCTGAAGGAAGTGAGGAAACGTTTGTAAATCTAAGCTTGAAATTCCACTGGAATTACAAGTTTAGATTTATGCAGTTGCATAAATATAAATGCAGTTTCTGAAACTCAGAACCTCTGAACCACTGGAATTATTCCAGTGGTTCAGAGGTTCTGAGTTTCAGAAACTGCACTGATAGTTGACGTAGTTTTTCTGTTGAGGCTATTGTCTTGGTGAGGTTTTTGGGGTTAGAGCTGAAAAATGTTAGGGTTAGAGCCAACAAATTACTTTTCCCAGAATTCAAACAGGGACCTCCAGCTTTGAAGTCCAGGCTTCAGTATAGG